>SRPU01000014.1:0-52492 GCA_018360185.1 Claviceps lovelessii
AAAAAAAAAAAAAAAACTGAAGCAAATTATTACAGGGGCCTCTCACATACCATACCCGCCGTCGACGTCGACCTGGCCGACGCGCGCCTCACGTTCGAAACAAACTTCTTCGCCGTGCTCGCCATGGTCAAGGCCTTTTCAAGACTCCTCATCCGATCCCGCGGCCGAATCGTCAACATCAGCAGCATCGCCTCCGTAACCCCCTACGTATACGGCTCCGTCTTCTCCGCCACCAAGGGCGCCCTGAATTCCTACTCTCGCACCCTCCGCCAGGAGCTCAAGCCGTTTGGCGTGGGCGTCACCGTCGTCATGGCTGGGCAAGTCAAATCGCAGACCAGCAAGACGTATCGAGACCTGCCGCGCGACTCGGTCTACACGGTTGCGCGGGATTTGTTTCGAGAAAAGCTGACGTATTCGGAGGATACTTCGCGGATGACGCCCGACGAGTTTGCGCACAGGCTGGCGGGCAAGTTGCTGCCGACTCCGAGGGAGAGGGGTGACTCTGGTGAGGCATGGACTTGGAGGAGCTTCTTGACTCCATCATCATCACCGCCCGACTGGGTCTGGATGGGGGGGCATGCTGGCTCGGTGAGGCTTTTGAGATGTTTTGGCGAGAGTGTGCTCGATGGTGTTGCTTATCGCAGGTTTAAAATGAATGTGTTGGAGGCCAGATTGAAGAGGGGTGATGTGGTGAATACATGGACTTGACCTGTCAGGTAATTCCGAACATTTTGCTACACTGTCAAGATGCAGCAGTTGCTAGGCCTAATACGGAGGAAACCATTGATATCTCTGAGGTACATCTTCTTGTATTTTTCTTACTTGAACGTGAAAGTAATAGAGCTATAATAAATTGCAATTAATAAAAGATATAGCTCATAAACAAAGGCTATAATTTATCAAGGTTGCGATTCACAAAGGCCATGATTCATACTTATTTACTCTAGTAAGGAAAACTACCTAGGTAGGTACCTAAGTACCTAGGTACCTACTAGGTACTTTACCTACCTACTTACTTGGGTAAGTACCTTTATGCGCAAAGACCGGTGGGCGGATACCTCTTCCGTTTGGGCATGTGCTACCAGACTTGTGGCTGCAGTTGTTGCTCCGTGGACAGACAAAACAGTGAAACCCCCAGCCAGCCACTACCGCCACCACCACCACCACCACCACCCAATGGCACTGGCGCCCTGGCCGGGTCCAAACAAACAAGAAGAGGCCCCAGCGTGGGGCTGCCAGGGTGCCGTCTCATCAATCGATAAAGCGCAATCGGACCCCGCCACGCGCCCAAACATGGCACCGGGTCCAAAAATTTTTGCTGCAGGAACCAGCAGACTGGACATCATTTCCTGAACCGCAAACCAGAACGGGCGCAAACAGACATTCATACATTGTCGATTCATACATCGTCGAACCGATTGTCTTCGAAAGAGCGCTGATTGAAGCTGCAATGTGTGGTGTCACCGCTCTCCTTGTTCGTCTCTCCACTCTCTTGCTTCCGCCATGGACGGTCCATTATCCTGCTGCTAACACGCCTGCTCGCTCCAGCTTGGCGATCCCAAGGCCACCACGGCCGCCATCGATATGTCAGTCTCACTCGAGCCCTAACCACCAAGTGCGGAAGGGGAAGAGGGAGAGGGAGAGGGAGGAAAGTCGAGTGCAGAGAGAATGTATCTAACCCATCTCTACAACAGCCATGAATCGCTGTATTACCTTCAACATGTCTGTATGACCCGAAGCAAGTCAGACCGCGGCCGTGGACACTAATGAGCCGAGCAGCGTGGTCAAGATGCCGCGGGTATCACCGTGTCACAGGGCGGACGAGTGTATCAAGCCAAAGGAAATGGATTAGTCTCAAAGTGTGTAACGGTGTTTTTCTCCCCTAAAAAAGTATAAAGGCAAAAATCGGCCAAGAATCTCGACCCCAAGTAGCTGACGAACCGCGCCGAGTTTAGGGTCATGAGCGACGGAGCCCGCCTTCGACAATTGCCTGGAAACCTCGGCATCGGCCACCTGAGATACCCAACCGCAGGAAGCTCCTCTGCGTATGTATGCAACCATCTTGGCAAAAAAAAAAAAAAAATTAAAAAAAATTGGCGGATCATCTGACCTTACTCGACGTCACAGATCAGAGGCGCAGCCCTTTTATGGTACTCCGACAAACGAACCCTGTTGACCGTTTGGCATATCAGCTGACCCTCGAAGTGAACACCCCTTTCGGCCTGTGCATGAGTGTAAATGGAAATCTCATCAATGTCGAGGAACTGCGCGAATTTCTTGATGTCGAGGCCCGGCGACATATCAATTCAGACTCCGACTCGGAACTTCTGTGGGTTACGAACAATTATTCGACGTTGCAAGCACAATTTTTCCTGACTCGCATCCCTAGGCTCAACGTATACGCCCATGCTCTCACTGAACTCGGCAAGTCTCGAGTGAATTCCGAAGACATCTTTACGGCTCTCCGAACCGTGTACGAGAAGTGCCAGGGAGCCTTTGCCTGCACTGTCATGATCGCGGGCTTTGGTATTCTTGGCTTCCGGTGAGTCTGACTACTGGACATGGAGAGTTGGTGAGGCTGGAATTTCGGGTGACTTGGTGCCCCTGTCTAACCCTTTGGCGCAAGCGATGCGAACGGTATTCGACCTCTTTGCATTGGATCCCGACCCTCCCTTACGTTGGAAGGAGCCACCGACTACTTTATGGCTTCCGAGTCTGTTGCTCTGAAGCAGCTCGGTTTCAGCAACATCCGTGACATCCAGCCCGGCCAGGCCGTTTTTATCCAGAAAGGCTGCGCTCCCATCTACCGCCAAGTCGTCGAGCAGAGAAGCTACACCCCCGACATCTTCGAGTACGTCTATTTCGCTAGGCCCGATACCGTCATGGATGGCATATCCGTTTATCGCAGCCGACAGAACATGGGGATCGAGCTGGCAAAGAGGATGAGAGAAGTGTTGGACAATGAAATTATCGATGCGATCGACGTCGGTATGTTGCCGAGTATTTTTGCTCGATGCCCTCAGGCTTGGATTTTTTTTGGGGGGGACCTTCCACAAACTAACTTCAGTTTTCCCTAGTTGTGCCGGTCCCTGAGGTATGTCCCCATCCACATCTCATGATTCGTAGGGACTGGCTGACTGAGAGGGTTACCTGATTGAATGGATTAGACTAGCAACACCTCGGCGGCGGTTCTAGCCGAGCATCTGAACAAGCCATACTCGAACGCTTTTGTGAAAAACCGGTATGTTATTCTCTCGACGTGCTGTTCCGTGTCTCACCGTGGGCAAATGCGGGGTGCAGCCGGAGTATTTCGGGGGGGGGGGGGGGGGGGGGGGGGGGAGGCGTTGGTCCCTATTTAGAGGCCCCCATGCCCGCACCAGACATGCGCCAAAGTGTATCAGTTTCCTGCCTGCTAATGAGAGACAACGTTAGATATGTTTTCCGGACATTTATTCGTGAGTTGGCTCTCCGCTTTCACTGTTCCAGTTTGCAGTCGGGACGCAAAAGCTAACTGAACCTCTCTTTCTCTCTGCACCACCTAGTTCCTAATCAAGGACTACGCAAAAAGAGCGTCCGCCGAAAGCTCTCGCCCATTGAGTGTGAATTCAAAGGGCGTAATGTTTTGCTCGTCGATGACAGCCTAGTACGGGGGTATGTAGAGTTTTACTTTTTGTGGTCAAAGCTCTGATTGCTAACTTGACCGTGTGCTAGCACCACTTCTCGAGAAATTGTACGTCACCCTTTCATTCACGGGTCTTGGGTTCGAAATTTTCCGAAGCATTAACTCTTTTCTTTCTTTTCTTTCTGTCTTTGATGTGCGCGTGTGCAGGTGCAAATGGTGAAAGAATGCGGAGCGAAATCAGTCATCTTCGTCAGCTGCTCGCCAGAGATCAAGAATCAGCACATTGTAAGTTGGAGCCAAGTTATCCCCAATGTTTTTTACGTCTCTGAAGTCTAGTGTACTAACTCAGCTAGTACGGGATTGATCTGGCCGATCCTGCTGGTGAGATAGTCAAAAACGTCAAGTTGGGCTGGTGATACTGACTTGTTCTAGAACTTGCGGCGCACGGTCGGAAAACGGACGAGATCGCCAAATATATCGGTGCTGACCGTCTTGTCTACTTGACTCTGGAGGGCCTGCAGGCTGCTTGCAGGGATGCGGTTGAGAAAAAAACTGGTGCTGAGAAGGATAGCACGGCTGAAGAGGATAGCACGGCTGCGAAGGAGTTTGAAGTTGGCGTTTTCAACGGCGAATACGTGACAGGCGTACCAGAGGGCTATTTTGAGCATCTCAGCTCGGTGCGACAACAAGGAAAAAAGCGCAAGGCTGCCACGCTTGAATTGACACTAAATGGCTCAGCGGAATCAACAGACAACCCGGCGGTGGTAACGAACAGCGGACCCGTGTACGATGCGGGGCCAGAGTACCGAGAGGATATAAGGTTCGTCTGACGATGACTGATGGTACGTCATGCTTGTTGCTAACACGCTTCATTTGTCCTAGTATCTATAACTTTGCAAGCGAAATTCCAAACCATGAACGATAGATGGCCCCGTAGTCCTGGACGGATGTAGATGAGAATGAAACCACTTTTTTTTGCGGCGACGGGCGTTTTTTTTTTTTCTCTTCTTTTCTTTTTCTTTTTTTTTTTTGTTTTAATGTTTTTGTTCAAGTTTTTTTTGTTTCGTAAATATTTACTTAGAGTCTAGTGTGTTTAAAAAAATGTCAGGGGTTGTTGTTAGGTCACACTATGCAGTTAGAGTTTGCATAGCAGTAACACGGATAGTTGGAATGATGCCACGAGATTTGAGAAGCAATCCTTGGAATATTCTTTTTGCCATTCTCTGTTCTGTTCTCTCACACAAACCACACACATCTCTCTCTCTCTCTCTCTCTCTCTCTCTCTCTCTCAAATCAAGACACATTCCCTCTCAGCAATGGTCGAGGAGGGTGGGGAGCTTCCAAAAATCAACTCTTCTTGTTCTCCACGCCAGCCGTCTTGAACCCGATTCCCAAAACGATCAAAAGCCGAACAGCCACCATGGGCGCCGTCGTCCAGAACTCCATGTGTTCCTCCATCGTCCAGTTCCCGACCCGTGCCCAGATCGTCCACCCGCCCACCGCCTGCGCGGCAGAGTGGCAGAAGCCCCCGTCACTGAGCAGCATGCCCGCGCACAGCAGCCGCCACAGTCGCTGGTCGTCGAAGCAGCGCAGCACAATGGCCTCGACAAAGGCAAAGTACAGCCAGCTGCCGCTGAGGCTGGTGTACAAAAAGGCCGAGTTTTTGTCAATGGAGCCGCTTTGCCGCGTCATGGAGGCGAGGTACATCGCCGGGTTGGCCAAGACGAGGAGGGCGCCGCCCAGGGCGAGGATGGGCTCAATGGTGGTGAGGATGAGGCGGTAGGAGTAGGGGATGGTGGTGGTAGCGGGCACGGCCAAGGCGTTTATTTTGGAGGGCATTTTCTTTTTCTTGTCGTTTCTTTGGCCTTTTTTTTTTTTTTTTTTTTTTTTTTTTTTGTGTGTGTGTGTGTGTGTGTGTGTGTGTCTTTCTTTCTTTTTCTTTTGTCTAGTTGTTGACTTGATGGTGGCGCATTCGTCTGACTGTGAGGCGGTGACGGTGACGATGGTGATGGTTGTTGGTGATGGTCAAGATGAGGACGACGACGACGATGACAAAATTTGCCCAAATCACGCGAGGTGGGCAGCTCAATTGAGCAGCATCGCGAGAGGCTATATATTATTGACTAGCATACATATAATGTAATATCACGTGTAGGCTGAATTGCCAGAACTTGACTCGGTACCCTAACGAGTATGATGTTGGTGGATGGGACGACTTAGACGTGCATGGTTAGTTTCGGCATGATGGTTCGTTTCAGCAAGTAGTCCAATCTTCATTTGCTTTTTTCTTTTTCTTTCTTTTCGGCGTGGCTTGAGCTTGGCCCGGCTTGGCCCGTTTCAACTTTCAACTCTCAACGAGAATTGACGACGCGCCATGGACGCTTTGGAAAGCTGTTGCAGCCCAGCCGGATGGAGAATTCTGTATGGCATCAAATCGTGATGACCAACTCCCGCAGCACATGGTTGCGGGAAAAAGTGAGTCGCAGTAGATGAGATGCGCTCAGCTGCAAGTCGACTTGGCAAGCCGATCTGATCTGGTGTTCCACAATGCACATTCCCGCGTCCAGACTGGGTTGGCGCGGGGACTTGTCATCCCACTTGGCTTCGATCCATCTCTCCATGACTTATTTCCGTTGATTGCAGTTGACCTGGAAAAGCATCACAAAAGTACCTTTGAAAGATATTTATGAATGAAGAAGAACAAGGTTGTTGGATTGCCATGCGAGTCGTCCATTTCGAGACCGAACCATACTTGAAATGGCACAAGCTTTCGGATCTAATGGCCACGACGCGGACTTGTCGTTCGTCCCTGCCTGCAGGCCCCCCTGGCTCGCGACTCCTGATGGCGCAACTTGACGAAGATGACGACGCCGCGCACAAGACGCTGTTGGAGCGACTGGCACGCCCACTTCCAAAGCATAACCACCATTGACGCGGTGATTGTGAATGCCGGCCCGCGCCCTACTTCGCCGACTGGGCCCTTTTCCAAGGTGCCGACGTGGCAAGACGCAAAAAATTTTGTCCTCACGTCAAGTGCCTCAGGAGAGCGTTGGCCCGCTTGACGAAATGACGTTTATCGAGGTGCATGATGAGCAAGGCCAGCACGAATTGAAGTCGAGCGTTGAGTTGAAGCAACGGATGGAAAGTCGGAATCGTGCAACCCGGGTATGTGGTGTCACACTGTCAGACGCAGGGTGCCTTGTTTCCCCAGTGAGTCGTGAGTCGTGACTCGTTGCCTCGTTGCCTCGTTGCCTTGTTGCCTTGTTGCCTTGTTGCCTCGTTTGTCTGGTCGCATGGGAGATGGTGCAGACGGACGTGGAAAATGCTGAAACTGGTAAACTTTTCGTCTTGCTTCTCCCTTTTCACCTTTTCCCTACCCGCTGGACGGGACTGGAATGATGATTTTGCACTCACACGGGCGTCTAAACTTTATGGCTGTCGAGTCATTGCCGGCTGGGAGCTTCCGTGGTAGATGGACAGCGGGGGGGGGGGGGGGGGGGGGACGCATTATCATACACGGCGATACACGGCGATAGAGTTCGAGCAGGGGACGCTTCTTATTTTATTTTCCCCATCGCGGCAGGGGCGAGAGATGCCGTTGAGCAGCGTGACTTGCAGCTTCATCTGGGTGCCTGCATCTGTGTGCAGATACTCAACATTGAATGCATGTGGTGGGGTGCATCTGGGGAAGGCACGCGAAAGAATATTGAATCAAGAAGTTGGGCTCAAAATCACATGTACATACATACACATACATGGGTGCCTGCCTACCTGGTATGTATGTGCACGTCGCGCCGATACCACGGTTCAAACTTTTTTCCTCCGAATCTCCGAAATCAAGGACATTTTCTTGGTCTGGAATGGCTACTAGCGGCTGGGTGTTGAATGATGGGACACCAGAAGAGCAACGGGACCCGCCGCTTGTGTCAAGTCTTGTCACCTTGTGCATCTCTTTGTTCTCGCGGTAATTGCCTGGCCCAACGTATCCGAAAATGTCTGAATATGTCACTCTTGAAAGAAAACAACAAAGATTGAAGAATTGAAAAATGAACGGAGAAATAATAATAATGGAAAAAAAAAATTAGGCACAGTCAAAGGGAAATAAACACCTGTAAAACTAATCATGGCTAGGCAGTCCCCGACGTTTTTTCGACTGGAATCCTGCTCGGTTCGGCGAACCTCGAGGGCGCAGTTGTTCGCTCCCCAAATGCGAATTGATCTAGACTCAGCATACCACTCTGCAGGGGGGAAAGTGGACGGCCAGATCAACGCAGCACATGCATGAGACATCAAAAAACAAAAAGCGACAAACAGGTCACGTCGTCTCAATGTTCCAACTTCTATATGCCCTGGAGTCTGGACTCCGGACTCTGGACCCTAAACCGCTTGACAGTTTCCAAGTCTTGGCAAAACACACAAGTTGAACCTTGAACCGCATCCGAGTCCCCAACAATGAGGAGATGGGCAAAAACCCGCTGAGCTGTCTCTCGTGCAGCGTCCGAGAAGCGTCCGAGATAGGCACACCAATCCGCCTGGCAGCTCGTCTGCCGTCTTTCGATGGGACTGCCAACTCCATGCGGCTTTTTTTTTTTTCCTTTCTTCTTCATCTTCTTCTTTTTGTCGACCTTTACTTTACGTCCTGACTCCGTGTACATGTGTATGTTTGCAGCGAATACATACAATACACAGTACACACAAAGATATATGCACATGTCACAGCAAATCATCCCAAAAGGATGACGTGCCGTTGAATAAAACAACATACGACTTGGCTATCGTCCAGGGATCAGATCAAACACAACCCGCATCCCCTTGCTCGGGATGAGCGAATAAACCGTATTCAGGATTATTTCTCAGCTTATCAGTTTTGGGTTTTTTTTTTTTTTTTTTTTTTCTTCATTATTGCTATACGTTGTTTTTCAATATCATTACATCGTTTTCTACTACTTTGCTTGTCCCTTTTGCACTTCCAAAAGGCACAGACAGCCTGTCCCCGGCGGAAACTCGAAACATCTAGCCGTCATCCCGGGGAAAGCATCAACCGCGGAAATTCATCTCCTCGGACGTTTACGATACACATCGACCGCCCCCGGTTTGACGACCTGGCGTTCGGAATTCTATGCGGACATATCTACATGACAGTAAAGGCCGAGCATCCATCTCCTCCGGCAAGCAGACATGGTCCCTTCGGGTTGGTCGCCGAGATGGCTGGCAATGACGGGCGGCTGTCTCGTTGGCAGCGTGGCAAGTGCACAGCAAAGCTACAGCATCGACACAAAAGGTATGCAATTCAGTACTTGGATGAAAACCAGCCTGGCCGAGGATTCGACCAAAGCATCTATCCCCTCCCCCGACGTGGCCATCAAAATCAAACCTTGGAGATGGCTGCCCCCATGCGCTCCCTAGCTGACACCCAGCAATGTAGAGTCCATTCTCCAAACGGCAAAGTCAGTCGCACACGATCTCATGAGCTTGTACCACGGCGACGAGCCGGGCCAGATTCCCGGCATCCTTCCCGGTCCGCCCTCCACCGGCCTGGGCCCGTACTACTGGTGGGAAGGCGGCGCCCTGATGGGCACAATGATCGACTACTGGAAGTACACCGGGGACGAAACTTACAACCAGGTCGTGATGCGGGGGATGCTGCACCAGGTCGGCGGCAACAAGAACTACATGCCCGAGAACCACACCCTCTCTCTCGGCAACGACGATCAGGGATTCTGGGGACTCTCCGCCATGCTCGCCGCCGAAAACAAGTTCCCCGACCCTCCTGCCGATCAGCCTCAATGGCTTTCCCTAGCACAGGCGGTTTGGAATACGCAGGCCGACCCCAGCCGTTATGATAGTACTTGCAACGGCGGCTTGCGTTGGCAGATTCCGCCGACGAATCAAGGATACGACTACAAGAACAGTTGGTCACGTTTTTCTATTCCATCATCATTTGTTCATTTTTATCATTTTTTTTTCTTCATCGTTTTCATAATTTTCTTCTCCCGATATTGTGTCAAACTAACTCGTCTCGTCCCCCTCCCCGCCAAACAGGCATCGCGAATGGCATCTTCTTCAACATGGGCGCCAGACTCGCCAGATACACCAAAAACGACACGTACGCCCGCCGCGCCGAAGAGACGTGGGATTGGCTATGGGGCGTGCAGTTCATCGATAACGAGTTGTGGGCTGTCTACGACGGCGCCAACGTCAAGAACAACTGCAGTGTTGTTGTCAAGGCGCAGTTCTCGTACAATGCCGGTGTTGTCACTCAAGGTGCTGCATTCATGTACAACTACGTATGCGGCTTCTTTTTTTTTTTTTTTTTTTTTTTTTTTTTTTTTTTTTTTTTTCTTCCTTTCTTCTTCCTTTCTTCTTTTTTTCTTCTTCCTTTCTTCTTCTTTTCTTCTTCTTTTCTTCTTCTTTTCTTCTTCTTTTCTTCTTCTTTTCTTCTTCTTTTCTTCTTCTTTCCTTCACTTTTTCTTCTTCTTTTCTGCTTCTTTTCTGTTTTATCTTTATTTCCTCCGCAAAAACTAACAAATACAACAGACAAAAGACGAAAAATGGAAGACTCGCCTCGACAATCTCCTCGACGCGCTACTAAGCAGCTTCTTCCCCAACAACATTGCCTTCGAGCTGCCCTGCGAGGGCATCAACGGCAAGGGAATCTGCACGCCAGACATGCTCTCCTACAAGGGCTATCTTCACCGATGGCTCGCCGTGGTGACGCAGCTCGCGCCGCACACCAAGGAAAAGATCTTCTCCACCCTGCGCGTCTCGTCCGAGGCAGCCGTCAAGCAATGCACCGGCGGTCCGTCCGGTCGCCAGTGCGGCTTCTACTGGTTCTACGGCCAGTTTGTCGACCCGGGCCTGGACAAGACGACCGGCGCGGGCGAATACATGGATGTGCTGGCCGCGGTGATTAGCCTGCTGGTTGAGAAGACGACTGACAAGGCGGAGGGGCCGGTGACGAATTCCACGGGCGGTACCTCCAAGGGCGACGCGAACGCGGGGGGCAAGGACAATGGCGAGAAGGCCTTGAGGGAGATTACCATGGCGGATAGGGTCGGGGCGGGAATATTGACGGCGATGGCGTTGCTTGCGACGGGGGGGTTGTTTGTCTGGATGAGCTGCTTTGACGGATGATGAGGCAGGGTTGTGAAAAGGTCAAAAAGACATTGATCTGTTTCGAAAGGGAAGCGTTGCTGGGTTCTCGTTGGCCTGTTCTTTCGGATGGAAAGGGGGCTATAGAAAGAGGAGTTGTTTGGCTGGGAGTTTGGGACATGGTGCCTTATTTTTTTTTTTTGGCGAAAATACATGTACGAGAAGTGTACGAGAAATGTACCAGCAAATATACGAGAACCTTGTGTGTTTATTTCTACTTACTATTTCTGTCTGTGTCAACTTCATCCGCTATGACAGATAAAAAGACTCGTCGACGTAGTTGCGTGCCTCATGTCACACCTCACACTTGTTTGAGGGCATCTGGATGTGTCCCTCGCGACATTGGCACAAGAACAAACACCAGACTTGGGTTGTGAGAAGCAAATGACGTGAACGGTATCCTACACGTCAGATGGTTTTATTTGTACGTATCTATACAATAGAATCCCTGTTTGATTTTGCAGCAGTACATGACCAGGGGGAGCTTATCTAATGATATAGCATAGCGTAACGCTACCTACACTTATAGAGTACTCTAGTGAATGTAATAAGTAATAGTAAAAAAAGTCTCTTTTAGGTAGGTAGCGCTAATGGCGCTGAATGGCGTAAGTACGGTTATAAAATCATTCAGGGTCTGTACTGTATATCAATGTATCCATGTATTATTGTTACTATTTTCTCTCATTTGTGCTTTTTTTTGCCATCCTCATAATTGCGATAAGTGGCCTACCCTGCGTCTTTCGCATGTCCAATCCAAACTGGATCCAGCTGGTTCAAACCAAACCCCTCCTCCCTGGCCCGTGTCACCGAGTCAGCCCGCTTCATCCTCCTCAATGGCAAACAAGACACCAAAAAAATGTCACAACGGAGCATTCAACACTGGGCTCTTTCCAAGCACGTATTATACACGCGATTTTGCCTATTACCCCCCCCCCCCCCTGTTTTGTCTCCCGGCCCCCCCGTGGCACAACAACCCCCCTGTGTCCCGTTCCACGGCATGCCCCCCCCCCCAAGCAGATTTCAAGCAAGCAGCACTGACGCGGCGTGACGACGACGACGGCAGGGCGGCTCGTAGAATCTCCAAGTAAAGCGAAAAGGCAGGGGTAGGGGTGCTCTTCGGGTTTGATTTGAGGAAGTGATGAGTGATCTGATGGTGCTGCTCGCCCTACTGACTTGTTACGGCATCAGAGCAGCGCGAGTGAGACACTAGTTGTATGTAGTATGTGTCTGGGGAGGCAGCCCCCTTTTCTTGGACAATCAAAAGGGGAGAGGGGGGGGGGGGGGAGAAAGAGAGAAAAAGGAGGGGCTGTGTTTCCAGCTCCAATCGAAGATGGCTTGATTATCATGACGGACTCTTTTTTTTTTTTTTTTCCCCTGGTGTGTCGAACCCCATACTGGTGGCATCTCTTCATGGGAAGCGCAAAAAATGGGCGCAAAATAACGTACATGTACACGTTCACGTAAAGTACACACCACATTCAGTGTTCATGCAGGCAGCAGTGTGCGATATTGCTGGAGTCGCAATGCCCTCTCTCAACTGGCCTAGTCTTGTGCACGTCTCGGTCGCTTCGGTCGGCTCGGCCCACGGGGGGGGTTGATCTAGCCGTGGAAAGAACTGCAAGGAACACCAACGTTTGAGTGCAAGTGTGCTGCATGTCCCAGTGCCCGTTTGAGACATGAGCCACCTGCTTACAAGACTATTAGGGGGGATGAACACAATAAGGACATGCAGCTTCCGGCTCAAGTCAAAGGCTGCAATTTTACAGGACACAGCATTCCAAGGCTGGGAGGCACAGCCACTGTGGGGGGAGAGGGGCGTGCTGGAGGGGCCGCTGAAGGGACCGCTGGAGGGGTTGCCGGAGGCGGGGGAGCTGGCGTTGTACGGGACCGCCGCTGTCGCATTGGTGCCATTGTGGACAAGGCACCAGTTGACCAGACCAGAACCAGAGCCTGGGATAACGAGTCGGCAGAATCAATACGGCGGGCAGGAGCACTGAGGCCTGGAGAGCCCTGCGATCAGTGCGTGCGTGTGCGGTCAACCAGACAAATGTGGAAAGTTGGGATATGGAGGTACTAGGTGGCACCTAGTAGGTACTTAGGTAGGTACTTTGGTTTAAATGTCTGCATTTACCCTGCTCGCTCCACCCTGACAACACCCTGACAACACCCTGGATACACCATGATCCTGCGCACGCCCTGGATAAAAAAGGAATATGGAACCATTCGAGGTTGACCCGTCGGCGGGCGAGTGCCATCGCTTGGTGCCATGCGGCGGCGGGAAATGAGTGGCACCCGCCTGCATCAGCAAGTCCATGACGGAGGACTCAGGAGCAAGCAGCAAGCAGAGGAGCAAGCAGACCAGATCGCGGAGCGCGCAGGCATCAGCAGGGAATCTCTCCAATAAATTGGTTCGCGGCACCATCATCATGTGGGCTGAGAGCACTGACATGAGGGAAAAAAAAAAAAAAAAAAAAAAAAAAAAGGACGTCAACTGATTCCCCATCATGTCTATTCAAAGCACGTGCGAGCACGTGTGGGCACGTGCATGATTTGCGGGCGCGTCCAGATGCTTGCCGATTCCACGGCTTCCACGATCCTCCGTTCGCGGTCCTTGACAAGCGTTCCAGAAGAGAAAGAAGCCAAGATGATCGCACCAAAGCGTTTTGCACCGACGCGGTGGTGTTTCGCCACATGACGTACACGCAGTGCTTGCACTTGAGGCACTTGAGGCACCCAATCGTTCTTATTGCAGCCAAAAGGGGTTCCAGAAAAAAGGGGAGGCGGGCTTGAGGGTTTCAAGGGGATAAAAACGAGTCGAGTTTCAAAGGTGGCTTGCTTGCTTGTTGGTGGGATGGAAATGGAAACCCCCAGCCGTGACCCGACTCTCGTCTTTGGCTTCCCATCATGGGTCCTGGTTTGTCGAGGGGCCATGACGGATCGAATTGAGCTTTTGACCCCTCTACTCCTCTGCCCCTTTACCAGTCGTTGCCAAGATGATCGCTCGATCATCGCAGGCCATCGCAGGCCATCGCAGGCCATCGCAGGTCATCGCCAAACAAGCACGGATCAAAGTCGACGCCAGCTTCTGCACATGTGGCCAATGCGAGATGCCAAGCTGGGGCAGCCCATCGTACAATGCAAGTTCGCGAGAAACAAACGTGTTGGAGCAGCCGGTGCTGTTTTTGAGAAATGATGCGTCCTGCTGTGGAAAAGGATCAGGAATTCAGAGAATCAGCCAGACATGATGGAGTATATCGACCAGGCGGCTCAATTTTGACATGACGACGAAGCTTGCCCATGGCCTGGTAGCGGGTGTCTGCGAGAGGATCCCAGCAGCGGCTTGCCACAGCGCCAACTTCCGTGTCCCGACAGTTTCGTCGTGTGCGGACTCGCCCGTCGTCTAATTTCGCCCATGTGTCCTACATCGTCGGCCATCCCTGGTGGATTGGATTGGCGGGGCTGCGTACCTCGTAGGTAGTAGTAGTCAAGCCGTCGGTGTTGGTTGACCAGACCAGGCCAATGGCAAACCAGAATTGACTGTCAACGGTGCTTCATGTTTGCTGTCCTCCCACTGTGAGAACCTCTGCTAGCACCGTAAAGACGAGACGGGCGCGCCGAGTTCGTGCATGAGCGTACTTGGTGTGTATCTAGCGCACCAGATTCCACGTTCCATCTTCAAAGTGCACTGCCGGCTGGCCGCGTGTCTGTCTGTCTGTCCGTCTGTCTGTCTGTCCGTCTGTCTGTCTGGTCTGGCCTGGTCTAACCACTTTATGCTTGCTCACACACCCCCCCCCCTTCCGGGCCCACCACCCCTCCTCCCCCTGGTGCTAGGCATCGCACCGGGGATTTCGACATCGCCAGCTGCTCACTGCTACTGCTGGACTGTCAACTGGGTGGCCCAGTTGACAGTCCAAATGTCTTTTGTACCTTCCTAAATCCATCCACAATCCTCGAGCTGTCTGTCCCTTGCTTGCTCTTTGCTTGTCAAGGCCGGGGTTTTTCTCTCATTTGCGTCCCTTCCTTCTGCATGCACCCACAAACCCTCACATTCTTTTTCTCCTTCATCTTTTCCTGTTCTTGATGCCCTCCTGCATGTGTGCACTTTGAGTTTGACGGCACTCGATCCTATCCTTCCACGCCGGATGTTGAACATTAGGCAGCTGATACAGACTTTTTCGACTCTGTTTTCGCTCGTTTCCCCCGCCGCTCCGCCCCTGCCAACAGTCGTTGCATAATCTGGCTCGAGTGAATTCTATTCTCTTCTCTCTTCCGTGTGCAGCACTCGGACGTTTGAATAAAACCCTGCGTCTCGATCATACCCATTGGCCGACCAGCTCCTCCTCATCCTATTCTCTCGTTCTTCCCCGAGCCGCCACAATCCTCGCGCAAAGGCCAAATCGATTGGGAAATTCTCCTGCCGCATTCCCTGCAACAGATTCCGCGCTACTTCTGCCTCGAGACAACGGACACCTAACCCGAATTTTACGACGAGCTTTGGACTGCACTGGTCAAGGTCCTTATGACCACATTCTCAAAGCGCTGGAAAGGAAGAGGCTTGTTGTGAGGATCGGGTAACGGGGTTGTTTCTTTTCTTTTTTCTTTTCTTTTCTCTTCCTTTTTGTTTTGTCCTCGTGGTCTTTATTCCCCCCATTCGACAAGGACAACAACGCAATGGGATCCACATTTCTTGGCTCTAAACGCTCCATGACAATGAGGAGCCCTTGTGTAAGAGCGTTGCTGGCCGCTTTGTGCGTGCTACTCGTTCTTCTGGCCATTATTCGTCCAGACTCGGCATCCGTTCGACCACATCTGTTCCGCAAACCCGCCGCCGACGTGAGCCCTGCTCACCAACAGAAGCCACTAGACGACAGCCATCCACCTCTACCACAAGGCTCTGTGCCTGCAGATGCCAATGTCTCGCCCAGCACTCTGAACATGAACTGCAGCGTCAACATTCCTCATTTGCAAAAAATCAGGACAAAGTACAACATTGGAGAACGATTCCAGCACATGAAGCGATATGTTCGGTTCACCAGAACAAAAGGGCTCGAGCGCAAGCGAATGACCAAACTTGATCAAAACCTCCTCAATAGTGCCTTCCGGACTGTCGACGTCAACAAACCGTATGGTCAGGACAGCTGCGACAAGCCATTGGAAGTTCAAGTCTCGGAATCGGGGCTGCCATCCACGGTCAATGCCAGCGACTTCTTGTTTGGCGTGTCGACAACTTTCAAGCGCTTCATGGATCATGAGACCACTCCCATCAATGAATGGGTTTTCTGGCTGACCGACAGCAGGGGACACTCCAACGGCGGCAAGCTGCTGCTCATGCTGATGGATGCGAGTGAAGAAGAACTTCAAGAGGCGGCCAATCTGCTGGGAGACGTTGGAATCGACGTGGATGTTCAGCGCTCCGATTCCCACCTGGAAATGGCTGTCAGATATCTCAGCCTCGTCCCCGCCCTATACAAGCATGCCGATGCCCACAAGAAGAAGTGGCTGGTGACCTGCGACGACGATACTTTTTTCCCGAGTATGCATGGCTTGATCGAAAAGATGGAAAAGTTCGACCACACACAACAAATGTACATCGGCACGCTATCCGAGGATGTCGGAGCCATCGAGAGACACGGTTCTCAGGCCTTTGGCGGAGCTGGCGTTTTCTTGTCGCTGCCCATGGCCGAAAAAATCACGAATCTCTACGAAAGCTGCACCACAAAGGAGAAGATTGCGGAATCCAACTCGGGATGGGGCCCGCAGGGTGACATTCTTCTCAGAAAGTGTATCTACGAAAACACCGAAACCCGATTGACCACGTTCTGGGACCTGTGGCAACTGGACATATTCGGCCACCCGGCCGGGTTTTACGAATGGGGCATCAAACCGCTCTCGCTCCACCATTACCGCGGCGGAGGCTGGCACAAAGCCAAGCCCGCCCAGTACGCCAAGATCGCACTCAGCTGCGGAGAAGACTGTACGCTGCAGCGCTTTCAGACGGCAGACAACTTTGTCATTTCCGGATATTCAATAGCCCAATATCCCCAAGGCGTGACCTTTGACACCAACCAGGTCGAGGCCACACTCCACGCTGCTCCCGAAGATAGGGGCTGGAACCTCGACTTCATGATGGGGCCGCGACGACCAAATCTCGAAAAGACGGGTAGAAAGATTGCCTGGGAGATGGAGGAGTCGGAAGTGCAGCCAGACGGCTCGGTCTTGCAAACGTACACACGAAGGCAGAATGATGAACGATGGGTGCACCCGGACTCGCAACCCATGAGCAATATCGACGGCATCATTGAGCTTGTCTGGATTCCAGCTTCGTAAGCACAGATGTTGGGTTCCACCGTTTTGTCCATGGATGTGACACTTGTTGCTCCTCTCCTGTTGTTGTTTTCTATGGGTTTTTTTTTTCTTTTTTTTTTTTTTTTGGAATTCCCAAAAAGCGCTGGACGATACAACCTGTTTTAATCGCGGCCGACCAACGGCCCACGGCGAAAACGTTGCAATTTTCAAACCCACTCGAAGCGTCATTCAATCTTTGATTCTCAAAACGAGCTGTCGGTGTCATATTGTGGTCAGTCAGTCAGTCAGTCAGTCACTGGAATGGACTACTTGGAAGAATAGACTGGGGCCAAAGAGATTGGCGATACACCCTGGGGCATATTGAGTTGCATTCACTCAGCATTACACCATATACATTTTCTTTTTCTTTTTCAGTGAAAAGGCGTTTCGGGCATTCCAGATTCTCATGTACAACTGTGTTGAGCACTATTTCTTTTTTCTTGGCAGATATTCCTAGTTTATCACGCCATGTAGAGCATTTCCCGACACGTGGGTTATTGTATTGTGGTTGAGAGGAAGTGACGAACATATAGATGCGCCATATTTGATAGCAACCTGAATCGCATCAGGCGAAATGATGAAGACGTACATATGATCATGTGCCAAAACCGTGTGTTGTTTTTTTTTTCTCCTGCGAATGGCTTTGATCGATTGAGACGAAAAGTTTCGCGCAGCGGAGAATCCATCCTCTCTGTAAGCATGTGCTGTCTCTCTCTTTTTTTCGTGTTCTCAGGTCACAATCCTGTCGATTCACCGGAGAGGCCCATCTGCCACGAAAGCAGGTGTTGTTTTTAACCGCTTTGCATCTTGAAAGTGAGGCCATATCCTGGAGACTCTTACGATGGCTGAATATTATAAATTACCAAGAGAAAAAAAAAAACTCCCTGGCGACTGGTCAACGAAATTTTTAACGTATTAGAATGTCCATTATAGGAGCGATGTAGTGTTGAGAGACTTAACGACTTGTCATCTATAGAGGGGGTTGGGGGTTGAGGTTGGGGTTGGGGGTTGGAAGAGCTGCTTGCGAAGCAGCCGAAGAAGCTGATGAAGAGAGGGGGAAAATAGCTAGCGGGGAAGATGAGTCAAATCGGATAAAGCAGCTTGCGGAGAAGCTGACGAAGCTTATGAAGAGAGGGAAAGAAAGAAGGGCTAGCGAAGAAGCTGATGAAGCTTATGAAATGAGGGGGGAATAGCAAGTAAAGAAGCTGATGAAGATTACGAAAGGAGAAGAAGACAGCTAGCGAAGAAGCTAATGAAGAATGGGAACAAATAGCTTACAAAGAAGGTAATGGGAAAGGGACAAAATAGCTAGCAAAGAGGGTAACAAAAAAGAGGGGAAAAGAGCCTTTTTTTAAAAAAAAAAAAAAAAAAAAAAAAAGCCAATAAGAAGAGGGAAAAAGATCTAGGGGAGAAGGTATGAAAAGAGGAAAAATAGCGAGTGAAGAAGATAATGAAAAAGAGGGGAAAACAGCTAGCAAAGAGGGCGATGAACATTGAAGGGAAATAGCTTATGAAGAAGGTGATGAGAAGGAGGAAAAAGTAGCTAGCAAAGAAGATGACGGAAAGAGGAAAAATAGCCAGCACAAAAGGTAATAAAACAAGGACAGAAAAAATATCAATAGAAGGGCATTTATTTTTTGTCTCGAGAAGTCCGTGGAGTCCAACGCTTTGCCTGCCTCCATGATGCCGATACATTCGGGCAGCCATTGTGCCCTCATTCCCCATCAGCGTTTTGCTTCGCCTGCCCACTCCCCTCTTTCTTCCCTTGTCCATCACGGCTTTCCCACGTCCGCTCTAATGTTCACTCCCGATTCCTGCACCGCCATCCGCCCCGTCCTCCTCTTCGTCGACTTCGTCTGCCGCCTCGGAGGGCAGCATCCCCGGGAACCACCCATAGACGGCAAAGTCCACCGTCATTTCGCCCAGTGCACCCCGCGTGACCTGCACGCCGTCTGCGCGGAGGGCCGCGGCCTGGTCTTGTACGCCGTGGGGGTGTGATCTTGTGGTTAGGATAGGTGTGAATTGGGGTCAGCATGAGCGTGCTGCTTCATGGAAGCTGTTATGGAAGGGTATGTGATGAGTGTGGAGTGGTTATATGGTTTTTAGAAGGGAAAGGGGGGAAATGCTCTATGAATGATATACCATCATGAAGATGACTGTGGCAACAGAGCTGAAGAGTGCATAGAACAAAGGAACAAAGTTGTTTGACAAAACCAGAAGGCACCACACAAGAGCCTGCATACTACATACTGTAGGAGGACAAATCTTTTTGATAACCCTAACCTACATACAAACAGGGGGTACTCACCGCGGTGATATCCCCCCCTTTGCATTCACGACCCTCTGCCAGGGCACATTGCCGCTGTGGAAGTGGCCGCGCGAGTGCTGGGACAGGTACTTGAGACATGTGCCTACTTGTCGGGGACGCTGGGCTGTGTTTGTGTTAGTGGTGTTTTGACGTCTATAAACCACATATACAATACATATACATATACTTGAAAGATAAAATACAAAGACAAACAGCAAGATTAGTGCAGGCTCCTTACGCGTTCCAATCAGACGGGCTATGTGCCCATAGGAAGTCACCTTCCCCGGCGGAATCTCCCGCACGGCCGAGTAAACCGCGTGGTAGAAGGCGACTGCTTCGTCGGAGGGGGGCATCTGAGGGCTGGAATCTGGAGTGGGGGACGGGAGCCGACCAAAACGGGATGACGATGGTTTCGGCCTTTCTTTTTCTCCAGTTGCGTGGGCGGGTGGACGGGGTTGGGTGGGATCTGGCTCTGCAAGGGCCTGGCTGGTAGTTGGAATGGCGGGTTTGGAAATTCGATGGACGTTGAATGTTGAATACATGGATTGGCAGACAAGCGTGGGCGTGATTTCTGTGGCGGCCGCGGCCGGCTGGCGCTTTATTTAGCACAGCCGGTCACATGAATGGCTGCGCCATCTCAAAGCAACCAGACAAATCATGCATGTTGACGGCATTTGCAATCATGGCGCATCTCTCATCACCGCATCACTGACATGCCAGGAAATCTCGTCTCAAACAGCATAATACATTGATTGCCATCTTCGTCATCTAAGCCATGCATCCAGGCATCCTCCCTCTTGTCGTCATCTCGGCCAGACCCAAAAAACAAGCTGCGCGTGTCCGTCCAGTCCGTCCAGTACAACTCATTCCATTCCATTTGACAGTCATTGGTACCATGATATAAAACAAGTCGGAAGAACGAGAAGAGAAAGTAAAACGAATGACACAGTGGAAATAGGACAAGAAGCGCAGAAAAAGTCAACGGGGGTATTCTTGCACACGCACCACTGTATGTCCCTTACCAAAAAGAAAGAAGAAAGAAAAAAACAGTGACTTGCGGCAAGACAGCGACGAACCAACATCTCGTAAGCCATAAAAAAAAAAAAAAAAAAAAAAAAAAAACAAAAAACAAATACTAACATAAGCATGGCTGTTTGAAGACATGCCCTTGCAATCATATACAAATAATGTTCGTGACAAGAAGAATGAAAAGAAAAAAAGAAAAAGAAAAGAAATACAGACGCCCGGCCAGGAGGTGCCTGTAAGAGGTAGTAATACCAGCACCAGCCTGTCCGTCACGCCATCTGATGAAACTCCCGGTAAATCATGCATCAAGCCGCGATTGCTCCTCGTCTTGTCGAGTCGTCTTCCAGAGAAAGCTCAGCCCCGCCTAGAAGCAATTCAAACTGCCCTTCTTCTTCTTGCCCTTGTTAATGGCATTCATTCTCTCCTCGAGCTGCTTTCTAGCCAACTCGGCAGCCTGACGCTTCTTGCGCTCCTCCTCAACTGCCTGCATGCTCCACCGATGGTCCGCCTGCGGCTCCAGCTGTCGTTCCTTGAGTTCCTTCAAATCCGTCTCCAGTTCCTGCGCACGTTTCTTCCACGTTTCACAGTCATCCTTGACCTTGTTGGATTGCTGCTCAAGATCCGTGAGCGCCTCTTCTAGAGTCTGCGTCAGTTGACGTTCTGCACGGAGGTGCCTCTCCATCGTTTTAATCCGAACTTCTTGATCTTCCGTGAGCTGCGAGATGTTCACAGTGTCCTTGCTGATGGGTCGCCCGCTAGACGGCGACGTGGGCACAGCACCGGATGGCGAGCTGCTCCTCGCCACCGCCACCACACTGGGCAATGGTGGCAGAGGAATAGCAGGCGGTGGCGAAGGCAACGAAGTATGTGAGGTGCTCTTGCGGATCGTGGAATTGGAATCCGACCGCCTAACTTCGCCGCCGCCAGCAGATAGCTCTTGAAACCTGGCCTGAAGAGAGGCATGTTCCTCGCGGATGGTGTCCAGATCAGCCTGTAGCTGGGCGCGCCCCGACACGGCTTCTTCCAATTGGCTATTGGCTTCCGTCTGTAGTGTGCTGATGCGGTTATTGGTGAATTGGGCCTCGTCAAAGTTGGTCTGCAGTTGCTCCTCAAGCTCTTCCACCAACCGACAGTTCTTCTTATTGAGCTCTTCTAGATCAGAAATCTTGTTCTTGACTGCGCTAAGCTGCTCTCCTAGAGATGTAGGCACAGCCTCGGATCGGTCTGATAGCATTTCCGTCAAGGAGACCTTGGCCGCCTCGATGTCGCCGAGCATGTTTTCATTAAGGGCAGTGAGCTCAGTGATGTGACTGTTCAACTCTTCTACTTTGCCTTGTTCCTCCACGAGCAACTTTTGGTCGGCCAAAAGTTTCTCGATACGTTCCGAGAGCAGCTCGATGCTGTTATCCAGATGCATCCCGACCGCCACCTGCGTGGCAACATTGGCCAACTCCTGCCTCGCCTGAGCAAGTTCCTCGTCCAGCTTGAGGACGGCATCCGCATGTTCTTGTATGAGCACTTCAGCCTGCTCCTCGTAGCTCTTCTGCTCACGCAATTTCAGTTCAGACATATCCTTGGCATGGCTCTCGTTGACGAGCTTAATTGCCTCTTCATGGGATTTTGCCGCTTCGACATGGCTGGCAAGCTTTTCCTCAAGCGTAATCACAAGTTCCTGATGCTTCTCAAGATCTTTTGTGACCGTGCCGTGGGTCGCCGTCAATTCCTCGAGTTGGGATTTCACTGCGGCATGTCCTGCCTCGAGCTCAGCAATCTTCGCGGCATTGCTGTCGTTGATGCTCTTGTACTCATCAATCTCGTTACGCAAGAGGCCGACAAGCTCCTCATGTTTTTTCTCGGTTTCCGAAAGAGATTCTTCACCGTCAGGGCCAGCCTTGGACAAGGAAGGGAACAACAAGCCATTCTTTTGATTCTCCTGTGAGGCTGCGACTTGTTCTTCAAGTTTTGTGATGCTCGCACGCAGGCTAGCTTCATTCTTCTCTGCAGCTTCGAGTACGAGTCGATGTTTTTCTTCCCAGCTAGCCAGCTCTTCTTCCATGTCGGCAATGCGCTTCTCTCTTTCCTTCTCAGCCCCATCATCGTGGGTAGCACCGTCACCGACTGCCGCCGCAATCTCCAGAGACTGCCGTAGCTCGTCTAGTTGGGATGTCAGTTCCTTTTCGCGAATCTCATGAGCCTCGCGCATCTGCGACATCTGCTTGTCATTGCGTTCGAGCTGATCACGCAAGTTTGCCACCATGGACATGTCCCGGGGCGTGGCCTGCAAACTTGATCTCTCTCGTGTCAATCCCGAGATGATGGTCATCTTAGTTTCCATCTCCTTCTTGACGGAAGCGATATCCGCCTCCAACTCAAGAATACGCTCGCTTCGGGTATGGAGTTCATGCATGGCCGAGTTCAGGTTGAGCTCGAAAGTCTGCATCACTTCGGGTTTCTTCTCAAAGTTCTCAGTCGCGATATTTCGCAAAGCAGCAAATGAGCGGTGTGCTCGGTCAATCACCAAAAGATTTTGACTAGACTTGCGACGAATCACCGGAGTAGTGGTTCTCGTCGTGGAAGCCTCGATTGCTCGGGCCTTTGTTACCTCCGTCTTGAGTTCTTCAATCATGTCGAGCGTCTCGCTGTGCCTTGATTCAAGCTCGGTATACCTGTCGGCCAGATACTTCTCGGCAGCTGCCTTTTCATCCGCCAGTTGTTGCAGTCTTCCAACTTCGTTGGCCAGTCGTTCGTTTTCTGCCCGATGAGCCAGCATCTCCTCTGACGTCACCAGCTTCGTGGTGGCCGAATCGTCTTCAGAGCAAACTTCAGCCGCTGAAGTGTCCATAGTAGCCCGCGACTCCATTGCTGAGGACAATTCGGAAGACAGTGATCGCGACAGCGATGAGCGTGGTTCATTTTTGAGATCAATCGATTTGCCGTCGAATATGAATGAATCTGGACGAGTCTGAGACGGCGTCGAGGTGGATATGATTGAGTCGCGCACGTGCGACCGATCGGAATGTCGAGCTTCATCAACGGCATCCCGAAGCTCGGAGAGCAAACGGAGGCTTTCTTCGTACTTGGTCTGAAGTTGATCATACTCTTGGACCGTGGACTGATGTTCGACGCGGAGGTCATCTAGCTCTTGGGTGACCTTCTCCAACTTACTATCAGCCACGATTTCTTTCGGTGCGACCATGTGCGAACCAGTGCCGTTGGGCATATCCATATCCTTTGCCTTCGCGGTATCAGAATGGTCAGTCGTGTGATCATCCGTGTTGAGATTGAGATTTCCCTTCAAATCAGCATCAGTGTTTCCAATATGCGCGACATCGTCATAAGTGTGCTCGTCGTGCTCCTCGGGAATGGGTTCGTTCAGGCGGCCATTGCGACTGACATGGGATTGGCTGCGAGAGTGATCTGAGAAACGCCCTGCTCGCGTGCCACCCCCATTGGTGACGGTTTCGGGTTCCGTAGGCTTATCCTTGCCAACATGATCGAGTTCGTGAAGTAGGGAGTCTAGCTTGCCCAAGCTGCGTTGACGTTCCACAATTTGCTCCAAGCGGTCCACTTCCCGCTGCATCAGCTCGGCATCCTGATCGGCTTCCGCCAAACGCTCCTCCAAAGTGGAGATGTAGTCCTCACAGGCAGCTTCGTTCTCTCTCGCCCGTGAGATTTCTTTGCGCAGCTCAGTGATGATGGTGGCATTCTTCTCCTCGCCACTAGTATGGCCGTCCAGCTTAGTCTCGAGATCATGCAGATATTTTTCAGTGCTAACCTCACGATCCACGACTTTCTGAAGGCGTGACTGAAGCTGACCGTTGATGGTTTCAACGTAAGCGCATCTAGTTTCCTTCTCAAGAAGCGAAGTCTCTGTGTTAGAAAGCGTCGTTCGGGTAATCGAGAGGGACTGTTCCAGGCTTTGGATGGTCTTCTCGTATTCCAACACCACTTGTTCAACGGCTTGGGCGAAGGAGTTGGAGCGATTCAGTCGATCGTCGGCAGATGTGTCCCCGTCCAGCCCCATCTCTTCCGACTCGTTTTCTCGGGCTCTCGCAAGCTCGGAGATAAGCCTGGCATGTCGCTGACTCAATGCGCTGTAATTCTCCTGTGCATCGAGGAGCTGATTCTGAAGTTCCAACTCGCGTTCGTTTTGTCTTTCAGATCGTTCGTTTGGTGCTGCCTTGGCTCTTCGTAGGCTATCGTCGCTTCCATTAGAGCTTCGGATTTGATCTCTCAAGAAGGATACTTCTGCTCGGAGGCGTTCAATCAGAGCCTTGGGATCCCCATCATCGATCTGCTGAATCCGCGGTTTCGACTGAATAGCCCTGGCGCGCTGAGCATATTGGACCGTGTTCAACGTCTCGCTGAGGTGAAACTCTGCTGGCGTTACACATGCAATCATGTAGGTGTAAGCATTGCCACCAAGCGAATCTTGCAGCAGTCTAGTCAGCTTGGAATCTCTGTACGACACATGTGAGCCGGATTGACGAGAAGACAATTGGCTAATGACTTTGCCGAGGGATGCCAAACCGGCGTTGATTGATATCCCTTCCCTGGCTCGCTCTCCTTGTGCACCAGTGTTTTTGAGCCGCTCGCTTCCGGCCAAGTCGACAAAGTGAAGTTTACTGTCCGTCGTGACGCCCATTTCCTGGCTCGTGGCGTCTATAGGCATGGACATTCTTCTTTCTGCTCCTGTCGTCGCCTGAAGCTTTCTCTTACGCTGTATCAGGTTCAATGAAAAGACGGCATGAGAGCGAGAAGATTTCGCGTTGATTGCGGTTGCGTCGGTTTGACGAATGTTGGAACCAAAGCTAAGAGCGTTCATCAAGTCATCAACAGAGTTTATGTCAACTTGTCGTAAGCCGGTGAGGAAAATGTTCCCCTTGGTATCTTCGCGAATAGCGATGCTCGTTCTCTCGTTGGCGGGGGTGGAATCTGGAACAAGCAAATCCCGCAACTGCTCATTATAGATTTCCACATACGTTGCCTTTAAAGACCAATTTCGATCACCGAGAGCATTTTGCTGGTAGCTGCGTGGCGTTCGCAAGCTAGAGACGGACTGTCGCTTGGAGGCGGTGCTGCTCATCCCGTTGCTTGAAGAATCGAGCTTCTCGAACAGGGCGCTTGCAGCTCGGGGTATCACACCTGTACGTGAGGGAAGCAACAGCGAGAACAAATCAGCTACCTTGTGTGTTGAGCAGAAGAGAATGCTCTCATCACAGCGCTATGCTTCGCACTGCAATCCAAGCGGGATGCTGCTTACCTATCATTGAATCATCATCTGAGTCCCCTGGACGAGAGGTTCCCATGGTATATGATTTCCCAGCACCAGACTGTCCATAAGCCAAAACAGAGACGTTGTAACCTTGGGTGAAGGCGTTGATCGAGTCTTCGAGGTATGCCCATATGCCATCTTGCATGACCTCGGGACTGAAGACGCGATCGAAAACAAAGATTTTGCGACCTTGTGGTGAATCGATGGCCAAGCTCGTGTTTGATGTCGTTTGCACCATAGCCCGCTGGAATCGCTGTGGAATCAAATCATAACCCGGATCGGTGGGCTTCAGAGGTGGACGAACCCGGACAGCTGCAAGAAAAGGTAGGGTTAGCGAGATGGAGACTCCGAAACGACGGTTTCACTCGGAAACAACGATGTATGTGAAGGTAGGGGGAGTAATCGACCGAACCAAGACTTACCGACTTTGACCGCGGTTCGACTTTCGTCATCAGATGCCCTGCTACCAGCACCAGGCTTGCTGCTTATACTCAGTCTGCTAGAACTCCTGGGACTTGGCTTCACAATGGCACTGAGAGGTCGCTCTCGCAGCTGTAGGGGCGATGCAGGCGGTGAAGAGGCCATGATGAGCAGCACCGCAGACTAGGCGGCCAGAACTCGTCGGTGATAATGATGGTGAAAAGACGGATGCTGCCAGGTACTCAAAGACTGATTGATGGTCCCTGGGGCCCTGGAGGGGACAATCCGTCCGCCTCAAATCGTCAAGCCCGAAAAGGCTCAGCGCCGCAGCGCGTACTAGGCGTTGTGTGTCGATTGGCGAGGCTTCACAAATGTCGCGGCGTCAGATTGTAAACGACCCCTGACTTTCAAAGTGTGTCTCGACCGAGGAAAAAAAGAGAGAAAAGAAAAAAAAATAGAAATAAAAAGAGGGGATGATTCCTTGTCGAGTTGAACTTGTTGAACTTCACGTCGAGACCCTATTTCTGGCGAGGCCACCAAGTCACAACAAGAGTTGTTGGAGCTTTGGGGGGGCAAGTGTTGGACAGGGGTGGAAGGGAAGTTCACGGAGAAGAAGGCTTGAGTATCGGTATTGTGGGAGTCGCCAGGGTCCAGCTACCAGAGAAGCTAATTGAACATTGGGCTGGCGTCAACTTGGCTGGTTGGCGATGCGGCAAAGGGGGAAAAATCCCACGTGAAGCCAATGGAATGGGTCGATGTCAATAGGCTAGGTGCCCATGTACCCACAGATACCCACACTGATAGGCCACCGCACGTCTACAATGCCAATGGTGGTGTGCTGTACAAAAGTACAAGTGGGTCGTAGCACAGGTAGTTCCGAACATTGAGACTTGTTAGACCAAATCGGGGCTGGTCTGGTCAAATCATTGACATTTTGACCAGACAGTATCAATGATTTTATTTCTAAAAATGTCAAGTTCAATATCCTGAATTAGCAGACCCGAACAAAGGGATCAATAGGACTAGACACCAGACTGTTGGCCCGGCCTCGGTGCTGGATAGGTACGTACCAGACCAGTGGCTTGAGGGGCCCTAGAGGGGTGCTGGCAATTTCAGCCACCAGACAGCAAGGGTCGTCCAGCGTGCGTGTGCAGTCACAAGGATAATGGGCCACATGTCATCTGTCATCTACGATCTGGGAGGAGTCGGCTAGTCAATGGCTGGGCTAGTCAGTCCGTGATGATCGTTATGAACGGTCAGTCACACAGCAGCAGATAATTCAATGTGTTGATCTGAATGGCATCCAGCATCGGGCGCCACCAACCGAGGTGAACTGGACCCGCATAAGTCAGTACCTAAGTACCTACCAAGGTACCATTTTCGGCAGGCGCAGAGGAGGCCTGATGCAGGAGTTGCAGGACGAGAGCTGGTCTGACACGACTCGAATCAAACGAGAGCCTGGCAGTACTCACCGCAGGAGAAGGTACTAGTGCAGGTACTTTCCAGGCAGCTAGAGCCCCTTTTTTTTGCGAGGCTTTGTCAGCTAATAAATAAGTAATATTAATGATGCGATGTTCGCAGAGCACCTTGGAAGATGCCTTTTCAGAGATGAAAAACGTCCAGACGTCGACTGGTCTGTTGGTGGGGACTACAACATCTGTTCTTTTTTCTTGCCCCTGATGTCAACTCGGTATTTCCGTGAAGAATGCCTCCTCCTTAGTCGCCACCGCTATTGAGGAGTATGGCACTCCTCCCCCTGCACCCTTCTTGTGTTGTCCGCGCCCTCCGTCAGCTCGACCGCGGATAATTTCTCGTCATCGTTCCTTGTCTGGTTGTGCTCCCAGCCTTCTGGCCGGATCTCAAAGACGTCTATAGGCAGGTGGCCAGAGCTCTTTCCTCTGTGCAGGGGCATGGGACGAAAAATCCTGGTGTTGTCTCGTCCTTGACTGCAATTGGCAGAGAGTGGCTGGGAATCAGGCTGGGGTGCAGAGTCGATGTCACATGCAAGGCAAAGCTCGTTTGTTGGTCGCTACTTAGTCTATCAGCAGACTTTGGGGTTTTAACGCAATTGTGCCCATTGGCGCATAAGGGCCGGACCTATTCGCTGACGATGCCTAATGCAGGTCGCGTTCGAACAGGATAAATTCGCGATACCTCTCGTGGGCTAAAAACTATCGGCATCTCGAGTCGCGAGCCGCGAGTCAGTAATAGCCAGTTCTGTCGGGTCTAATTGGCCTCGTCTCTCCTCCATATTGTGCTTGGCACATTCCTCTACTCCCGCTTCGGCTGCTTGTTTCCGGGCCGCTACAGCAAAGAGCCATTGACACCACACATGTCGAGCCGCGTGGCGATTTGTTCAGTTGGAGACATTACACCGTTTTTTCTTTTTTGTTTGAGCATCATTCGGGTCCTTCGCCCAAACTGGACATGATCCAGTGTCTCATTTGACCCTTTGATTCTGTAGCTCCCTAAGTAACATGCAATGTCGTAGGCCACCTGTGCCGTGCGTCTCATCGACCACAGTTTGAACGTTGTTCATGCATGCCGACAAGCAGCGTCTGCAATCTATGAACTAGTGATCATCTAATCCAATTCACAGCTGAACCCTATGACGATGGACATAGTCGTCAAGACCAACATCTCTTCTAACACTGGGTAGAAAGCTCCAAGACCACGCTCTCACCTCACTTGCGCAGAGGCAGAGTAAGCTGTACCATAAACTGTGGAGGCTTTTGAGGTTGAAGGCGGTCGTTGGTGTACATTTGGCCGATGACAAATATACCCGACCCTGCGGTGCAATGAACGGGACTGGATGACCCATGCAGGCAAGCACGGAAGAGGCATTTCATCTCACAACAATTGGCCCAACCACCCTTTAGAGAAGTCAGGGAGACATGGCAACTTTACACAGGTCCAACTAATGCCTCTTGTTTATAGAAGCACATTGCTTCACTTCGGACACATGCAGTGTATCTTTATAACTCAAACAGCGGTTGTTTTGTACACACAATCGGTGTCGGCGCCAGAAGAGAGATGATAGATGGGTCGCGTCACGTGACCAAGCATCACATATTGGTGTGACATGACCTCGACATCGTACATGCACGCCGGACATAGAAACCGACCTGAACATCGCTGGCATGTTGACGACAAGCAGCACGATATGCAGGAGTGTAAATGTATACTGTATGTAGAAGAGGCAAACCGGATATCGATGTGAGCGCGGGGTAATTAATGCCCGTGAGCTTGAGCAGCACGCTGCGTCATCAGCAACAGAGTTTTCCTAGGCCTGGTCTGGTGCACCCAGTCAGAATGCTCCGTCATCGGAACGTCCCAATTGGCTCTTGGAATTCCGCCACGGTAACCCCACCATCAATGTATGTCGTCGAGATTCACACTTTTTTTTTCTGGAGAAAAAAACAACAACAAAAAAAAAACGAAACAAGATAAACCTCTGGCTACGCATTGCTACGCAATACTTTCGCTCGCCTTCTGTTTAGAGAAGCACAACCTTCACGCTACCAAGTCATTCAATCGCTTTCTACACCAGAAAAAGCTGTCATCATGTGCGGCGAGAGATCTGCAATCAACGGCACCGCCGTCTCGACCGATAAGCCCTTGCACAAGCGCACGCCTTACGAGTCCGTCGGCGACTTCCTTTCGAACACGTCAAACTTCAAAATCATCGAGAGCACCTTGAGAGAGGGGGAGCAATTTGCCAATGCATTTTTCGACACTGGTGAGCCCCCAATTGTCTCGTTGCGCCCGTTGCGCCCGTTGCGCTCACACGCCGCTAAATGAATATTGTGCAACAACAGAGACCAAGATCAAGATGTACGACCTCAACCACCCGACGCCTTAGGAGTCCCCATGTACTAACTTGCATAGTGCAACCGCTTTGTCTGATTTCGGCGTTGAATACATCGAATTGACCAGCCCCGTGGCTTCGCAAGTATGCTAATTCAGACGTTGCTATGGATCACCTGCGGATGCTAAAACCACTTAGCAATCACGAGAAGACTGCGAGGCCATCTGCAAGCTCGGACTCAAGGCCAAGATTTTGACACGTATGTTCTTTAGTCCGCCTCATTCTTGAGAAACCACTTTGCTAACAACGCGCAGATGTCCGCTGCACAATGGAGGTACTTTTCTCTGTCTTACCTGAACATCCAGAATATATCGGCTTACCATTCAATAGGATGCCAGAATTGCTTGCGATACCGGCGGTGAGTCAATTGTCAACCACTATTCATTATGGGCATCGTTAACCGTACTGACATTTTCTTAGTGGACGGAGTTGATCTGGTCATTGGAACGTCGAGTTTTCTGAGAGAGCACTCTCACGGAAAGGACATGGTGGCAATCGAGAAGGCGGCCATCGAGGTTATCAACTATGTCAAGAGGTATGTTTTGGACGGCCATATCACCCAATTCCATCGCTAAACGTATCGCAGCCGAGGTGTCGAAGTGCGCTTCTCGTCCGAGGACAGCTTCAGAGTAAGTCGGAATGCATGAATTTTCATCTACTTCATCCCAAAAAAGCGAAGAGGTGCGGCGAACCGACCATGATGAAACTAAAATATTTGATAGTCCGACCTAGTAGATCTCCTTCAACTGTATCGCGCTGTTGACGTAAGTCTTGTTCCAGAAAAGCAAAAAAAAAAAAAAAAAAAAAAAAAAAAAAAAAAAAACCCAATGTAACTAACATCAGCGGTAGCGTGTGGGCGTCGACCGTGTTGGTGAGTTTTGCAAATGTCACGGGGCTACTTTGCGCTTCTTACTCATACCTCCCAGGTGTGGCCGATACCGTCGGATGCGCAACTCCCCGTCAAGTTTACGACCTTGTTCGCACGCTTCGAGGCGTCGTATCATGCGACATTGAAGTGCATCTGCACAATGACACTGGCTGTAGGTTGAGGTTCTTGATGAAGCCTCTAAGGCGTCACGCCGGAGGGTTCAAGTATACAGCGAGGCTTTCTGCTGACTTGAAATAGGCGCCATCGCAAACAGCCATGCGGCACTTGAAGCTGGCGCGACGCGTAAGTCTTGTCATTTTTACTCGAAAGCAAAGTGAGTTGAGGTACTAACCTACATTACGTAGATATTGACACAAGCGTGCTTGGCATCGTAAGTCTGAATTCCTGCAAGTATCTAAGCCGTACGACGCTAAGACAAACCAGGGTGAGAGAAATGGTATCACTTCTCTCGGCGGTCTTATGGCTCGCATGATGGTCGGAAGCCGAGAATACGTCATGAGCCGATATAAGCTCCACAAGATCAAGGAGATTGAGGATATGGTGGCAGATGCTGTCCAAATCGTGAGTCAAATGTCTTCTGAAACAACCGGCCTCATGAGACGGGTTTTCAACAATAGCTCAATGCCTCCGAAAGGGCCGTCCTGGAGGAACATCAAAGGCTAACATGGTGCTAGAACATTCCATTCAACAATCCAATTACTGGTGAGTCATTTTGTTGTTACCTACTCGGCACAGTTCTCAACACGAAGCTCTTAGCAGTTATTTCTAAACTGGGTTCTGTCCTGATCAGACTCCGTATTTTATGAACTCATGTTTTCGTATATTGACCAGTAGAAATGCTAATAAATGCTTACGATTTTAGGTTTTGTAAGCGCTCCATCACTTTGCTGGACCCTTTCGTGAGATACTAACGATAGTTCCGATAGTGCGCATTTACTCATAAGGTATTTTCAAGTCTTGTCACAAGCCGAAAGAACATTGCTAATTATCTGTCACAGGCTGGTATTCATGCCAAGGCCATCCTCGCCAATCCCTCAACGTGAGCAGCAGTTTACCACCATCTCTTCGGCTTTTTTTTTAAGAAAAAAAAAAAAGAAAAACACGAGCCTAACTGTCCACAGCTACGAAATTTTATCGCCAGAGGACTACGGGCTTAGCCGATGTAAGTATCTCTCTATGAGATGGGATGGATCATAGTACTAACTTGACATAGACGTCCAGTAAGTTGACATCCACGGGCAAGGGACGATCGCATGGGAGCAGAAGCAGCGGTCTCGCAAAGCTCTTCATCAGCTCTCTGCCGATGATGCTGAGTATTTGAGTCGGGGAGTCTGGAAACGCAAATGATCTGATCATGATCATGCTGTCTCACCGCCCTTTATTCTCGATTCAGGGCATGGCTAACAGGTCCACAGTTTCGCTAGCCGATTAACTGGCTGGAATGCCATCAAGAGCCGAGTCGAGCAGCTTGGTCTGACCATGAGCGACGCGCAGGTCAAAGAAGTGTATGTACCCCGACACCTTTACTCATGAAATGTGCTGACAGATGCGATGCTACAGTACTGCCAAGATCAAGCAGATGGCAGACATTCGACCCCTCGCTATTGACGATACTGATTCGATTATCCGCTCGTTTCACCTGGAGCTTCAAGACAAGGTGTAAAAGTGATGATATCGATCGTCCGTTTGTTTGCCCAAAAGTAAGAAAAAATAACAAAAGGATCTCACTATACATGTTCACATCAAAATCGTGTAAAACAAACATCTGAGTCGAGAGAAGTTGGCAAACAGAGCGATCCCGTCTCGAGACCCGGGTGCTTCAGAGAAGTGACTACTAGTTTTGCTCCCTAGCGGCTTGAAATACTCCAGATAGTTCGTCTTAGCTGAACAAGAAGCTTGGGTAGATTCTCATGATATGAAAGCTGCTGTGAAGTGCTGTGCTTGCTTGAGATAAACAGTGTAAATTTGAGAGTGATTTTCTACTATTTGCTGGATAAATCGTTTCACTTTTTCTCGGATTCCTTGAAGTCATGTCCGGGTAACTCATGGCTGAACAACGATCCTGGATTGCTTTTCGCACTTGTTGCGTTTGATACGTAAGTACCGAGTCTTCTATCACGTGACACGTGTTCAGTTCGTGACCTGGCTTCTTTCCGAGACGCGTCGCCGGCATGACAGCATGATGGTCGCATGCATGAGGGATGCAGTCAATTTGACACTCGAATTTGCGATGCTGCTTCTGCTTGCGGCAGGCAGAAGTTGATAATGGCGCATCATGTAATTGATCTGATCTCTTCCAGTCCCCGTCTCTCCCACGGGGCATCACCGGATTCACCACCACCACCGCCACCACCACAGAAGCAGAATGACGGTTCATTCGTATCAGACGGTGCGTCATTCCACCATGACACAAGGACGCAATCCTCGACCACTGAAGGCGTTATGCATATGAAGACCCACACATGGTCTGCGACAAGCACACGAAAAACGAAGAGGGACATATTGGACGAGATTGACGATAGCATATTCGACCTGCTTGATGGACCCCAGCCGAAGCGCAGGAAGGTTCCTGAACCAGATGCTAGGCACAAGGAACCTTTTGACTTACTACTCAGGCAACAATTGGCATCAAACTCAAAGCCAAAACATCCTCCATTGATGGGCCACGATCGACCGCTTTCGAAGCGGCCCGTCCTTGAACCCATCGAATTTACCAGTTCGTTGGAACAGACGTCTCCTAAACGAGACATGTCCCTCACAGCCAGGAAGCAGCTTCCGCCGTCGTCGAAGCACAGAGATGCCGTAAATGGCGTCAACATACTCGAATATGACGATCCATTTCTGTCGGACCCCTTCGATAGCCCGCAACAACTAGGTACAGGAAAACAACCCATGGCTAGAAGGGCCATGTCTTGTGATCCTTTCATGAGTTCGTCCCCGCCACCGCCACGGCCACAGGCAGCGCACGACCGTTCGAACGGTACACAGTCCTACACGTCAGGCCTGTCAAAAAGGCCTGATATGAAAGCGTACGAGGCAGATGAATTAGACCCTTTCGAAGACAGCCCACCCCCACAGAAAAGGGCAGCAGACAGCGGACTTGATGAATTGATTTGTATCGACGATTCCTCAGAACGTTCTCACCAATCCAGCGATGACGAACTACCATCAATTATGGAAATGGATTTGACGAAACGACGAATGCGATCTCCAATGCGACGCACGCAGAGCGATACTGCATGGTCAAACCGCACGGCTTCACGCAGTACGCAAGCGCCAAAACTCACGAGACCAAAGAAGACTGCAGCAGAACGTGAAACCGAGAAGGAGCATAAACGCCGCGAGAGAGAGCAGCTCAAGGCCGCGAAAGCCGTAGAGAAGCATCGTGTTGCGGCCTTGGCAGAAGTCAACAAGCTTCGCACAGACAAGAAGGTATCTACGCCCGAAATGATTGTGGACTTGCCGTCTGGACTAGATGCTGGACTTCAAGTCCAAATCAAAGAAATGCTACAGGGCTTGGGAGTCGAGCATGCCACCTGGAGCTGCCCCAACCATAAGATGATCAAGTGGCGACGCAAGGTGACATCGAGATTCAACGAGGAAATGGGTCTCTGGCAGCCCATTTCTCCCCGCATCGCTCACGAAGAAATTGCTCTCGTCATACTCGTAGCCGAGGAATTCGTATCCCTAGCGCTCGAAGACGCGCTGCACAAACGTGTTGCTGATATCAAACGTCAGCATGGGCGCAACAAGCTCATCTTGCTTTTGCAGGGCATGACCGCCTGGACTCGAAAAAATCGCAGCATTCGCAATCGAAAGTTCACATCGGGCGTCCGAGCTGCTGGCGACGAAACGGCAGCAGCAGCAGCAGCAGCAGCATCATCATCCTCATCATCTACAGCATCGAAAACGCGAGCTGCTGCCGATTACATATCGGAAGATATCATCGAAGATGCGATGCTCTCCCTCCACGTTGAGCACGGCATTCTTCTCCACCACACAGCCGCACCTATAGAGACGGCAAAATGGGTCGTCAGCTTTACGCAACATATCTCCACGATTCCTTACAAGAGACAAAAAGACCAGGCGACTTCCGTGGCAGGATTTTGCATGGAAAGCGGCCAGGTGCGCACGGGAGATGGCGCACAGGACACATACGTACGTATGCTACAGGAAATTGTACGCGTTACGGCTCCCATTGCCTACGGAGTGGCGGCCGAGTTCAACAGCGTGACCAAACTGGTGCAGGGACTGGAAGGCGGCGGACCGGAGAGACTGGCCGCGGTGAGGAAGAGCACCAACAAGGACGGGGCGATGTCAGACCGGACCGTGGGCCAGGCTGTGAGCCGGAGACTACACAGGGTATTTACGGGGACCGACGAGGATAGCACAGATGTGTAAGACAGGACGTGCGTGTAGCAGTCGTGGTGGAATTTATCCAGATTCTTTTACACACAATACCAAGCAATATGATTGAAGAAGAAAGGAAAAAAAAAAAAAAAAAAGAAAGAAAGGGACATGATGTGATGTTTTAGAAATTCTTGACCATATTTTTCTGGAGCACGTCCTAAATCTGTCGACTCCTTTGGTTATCTCTACGCGATAGGACGTTGTATATGCAACCATCACGGGTTTCAGGACACCAATGTCCATCGCATTCTCGGCTCTGCGACACGGTCTCTATTCAAGAAAGAACTACCGGCTAGCTAATCACGAGGCAGGGAGTTTCGTACTTTTCAGCCTCTTTTATTCCGACTTTTGCTTAGCCTCGTGTTCTGCTGAGCGTCTTTGGGTTGTTTGGTTTGCTGTGTCATCCAGCGCTGCGTTCCATCTAGAGTGTGAAAGAGAGCTCAAAGTTCTGAGAGACTTGTGTCATTGATAGCCAGGGGACGTAGGGTAGAGGAGACGCAAAGGAAAGAGGCTAGAAAGGAAGCCGGAATAACGAGGCTAGATATTTTCCTTATTCTGGCGGAGCATGAGTCACATAGTACGAGTTACGCCGAGAGATTAGCTTGGCACGCGATAAAACATCTATTGACGCAATGGGCCTCATGTAGGGACAGTCATGGTTGCAAGAGGTCACATCTAGCTAGGATATGCAAAGGGTGTGTCTGCACTTGACTCGTCGTGGAACACACAGAGTTTCGTCTACCATGGTCGTATCGGCCCGCAAAAAATCTGGTGACGCGTCATGCAAGAAATCTGGACAAGAAAATGTCAGTCAGCAGGTTCATTGTGAAAGCAAGCAGACAACGAATGATGATAAATAAGTGCATTTCAGACAGCGGTTGAACAAGTTGGTTCCACATTGAATTCAGAACAGGTCTGTGAATAATTGCTTTCTCATCATATAAGTACGCGAGGTACTTAAGCACTTTTGGGGGAAGGAGAGGGATAGAATGCGGTCATTTGCAACGGGACAATGGCATTTACCTGGCGATTTAGTACTATTTGCTGCACTCGTCCGCTTTGCGCTTGCGACAAGTGGTACCAAAGAAGCTTTCCAGCGTTCTTTGTCGGTTATCGTGAGCAGCACTGCCGATTCCGCCACGCGTCTTACGCAGACGTACGAGATGTTTGGTGCAATTGACCTGGGAGATGCTGCTGTGAAGAGACGACCAGGGTCTTGATGCTGGAGGCATAGCGAACGAGACGGGAGGTCTGGCCACTTCAATGTCCAAGTACCCTGTGTTGCTCCACGATATTCTGTGGGAAGAAAATTTTGCAACACTTGCGCCCGAGGACGAGCCCCGACTAAGCTTGCTGGCGAGTGTCTGAGCCAATACGCCGAGCAGGATGCCGTGGCTGACCACGACAACGCATGCCATTTCCGAGTGCAGCTCAATCGTGTGCGAGACGAGGGGCCAAAGATGCTGATCCAAGAAGCTATTCGCCCTCGTCTCCATAGCTTCTGGGGTCTCGGCATTGGTCTGCGGCGGCCGCGACACGCCAAACGCTGATGGTGCATACTTGACGCCCTCCCAGCTCCCGAAATGCTTCTCTCGAAGCTCAGGAACTTGGGTAGCAGTCAGTCTATGCTCATTGGCACCAGGATTGGCATCGTTGTACGCATCGCATATCGCGTCGGCAGTCCTTGCTGCCCGCTGCAGAGGAGACGAGAAGACATGGCGAATGTCAAGCCCAGCCCCCTGAAGCGCGGACGCGAGACGTCTGGCCTGCAACACCCCATGGGCGGTCAGGGCAGCGTCACGAGAGCCACCGTATAGACCGGCAACATTGTCGACACTCTCGGCATGGCGGATCAGAAGCAGGTGCATTGGCCGTAGAAATGAGGCGTGGGAAACATGGTTTCTGGATCGCCACAGGCTTGTGCAGTATTGTCAAAGAGGATGTAAAGGCTGAGCAGCTTGGAAGGATGGCTTTTTGTAGGTAGTTTTTTTTTTGCAGTGTGGGGTGGTTTGTTGAAATTACATAACCGGGGTGTGGCCCCCTTTAGATACATGTAGAAGCGAGAATTCTTCAAAGAGCATGGAAATTCTCACACAAGTTTTGTTGGTACATTATGAGACAAAAAGGTCTTCAGCAATTTTTTTTTTCCCATTTCGGACACCGTAAACAGACTGGACAGAAACGTTGTCATCTGTGATTTTCAAACGCATCTGCGGCAAAGGGGAACTTCTAGGTGTCAAAGGACTGAAATGACATTAGAGTTATATTTCAAACAAACCTCCAGTGACGATACATTTGTTCTTCACCACATCATTCATGGATCGCTTCTTGATATCATTGAATGCCGTGGAGATATCTGTAAACATTCTATGTTCTCAAACGCCCAAGGCTTGGCATTGTCACGGACATCATCGGCACTTGCGCGATGACAACCTTGAACGCCATACTTGGTTGCTACGTAATGTCGGCGAGAAAGGCCGCATCGGCCTTCCCGTGATCTTGTCAGTGAATGCGACTGAATCATGAATGGCGTCCTCTGTATAACAGACTGTTAGATGCCCAGAATTTCTCCCACAATCACCAGCTTCAAAAGCCTGCACGCCAAGCGAATCACGATGCCGAGTCGCTAAGCGCTCCTTTTAGTACCTTCTACGTGTCTTCATGACAGTGGACATTGCCCTGGCCATGCCACCGTCTGCGAGAGCAAACTTGGCATTTACCAGGCTATGGGCCCACATCAATGTCTCGTATTAGACCGTCGTGAAGAACAACAGCTCTCGTTATTAGATGGTACGTAACGAATGAAGTGAAACAGCAAAATAACAACGCCTGAACTAGAATACACGTCATATGGGGGGGGGGATCTGCTTCGGAGCAGAAAATGCATGACTGCAGAGCAACATGCATGAGACTAACGCGCTCTTATGAGTCAGTCGAGCACATATTTAGGGAAAGTTCCTCAATGTCAGCTATGCATTGATTTTGATATCATGAGCTCGAACAAAGACCTTTACATACATATGTACATATTTATGTATGAACATATCATAAAAAAACGATTTCTTACAACCCAGAAGAAGAGTCTCGATCTCTAGAGTTCTTGGAGAGACAAAGTTGCTTTATTGCTTTGTAATCCTTCTCCACTATCGAGAAAATACTCAAACCTCAAGTCCCTACTATGCGTGGTCAGTCGTCGCAACGTCATATTACCTTTCAGTCATGATGTGTGGTACAGAAAGCGACGACGCATCCGGAGCCGCCGTGACTTGGCGCAATTACTGATAGGCAATGTATCAGGCCACATTAGATCTGGAGATTTGCAATGTTTTTGACAGCTTATTGGATATACTTGGGGAACTGTTCAATAAGCCGCTGCTAAAAATGCGGATAGGTATGGAGGCGTAGCCTTGTTCGGCCGTCTGCATCAAGGAGATGTAAGATTAAGCTGGTATAAAAAGTTCTGGAACAACCTGCGGCTAACCATGTCTTTGCGGAGCCGAACTGTTTCACGAAGATATCAGGGGTTCCAACGCATGAATTAATGTGGTAGGATCATATTCGTTTTAGTGTAACACAACCGTCTGGACTGGGGGCCCTCGGAAGGGTCGGCGACTCGGCGCTGACCACGATCCTCGGTGGAGTGATGTCGAGGTATCAAGGAGATAATTCAGAACCATTATATGGCCGCGGACTCGGAGTTTTCTGGATTGCAGCTGAGTAGGATGGGATCCCACCCTGCGCAATGCATGGAATTCGACTCAGGTAATTTCCACCAGCAGTCGGCATCAGATACTACCATTTAGTAAAATTTAGAAACCTTTTGTCAACGTTAGTATTTTGTAAGTATCTTATCCATCTATTTGGCGTTGTTATTTCTTTCAACGTCCTCTTGGGGTTGTAACTTGTGATCCACAAAAGGAAACAAACTTTACGCGCGTACAGAGTCGTGAAAGTAGGACGCTCTCGTCATTTTTATCAGCTCAAATCCATCGAAGGTCATAGATACCTATTGAAAAAAATCAGCTAAATGTATTTTCAGGTTTGATGTATACTATATTAGTTTAGCGCTATGTAAATTAATGCAATAAATCTCAATACCGTTGGAAAAATGAAATCTACACGAAGTATGTGCTTAATACTCAACAGAAACAAAACAAGAAATCTTAGATGCAGAAGGTCGTGGTAAAATGTAACGAAGACCGCAGTGCAGGCAGCTTCCTTGACGTTAGCCGGTGTCCTATAATAATCCAAATATAACTCATACCTGGGTCTTACGAGCACAAAAATTTATCTCGCTTCGTGGATCAGACCCTAATATTCTACTTATCTTCAAACCCATCCAGTATATATTGCAACTCGATCCGGCCCTATACCACACTGACGCGGGTAATACAGCACATCAGATGCAGGGAAAAAGAAAGTAATTTTAAATATACAACTCTACCAGATAGTCAGTAAGAGCCAAATCTGCCCCCCATTCCAATCTGTGCCTTTACTCACTCGTCCAACTCCAGACCATGAAGCCTCACGTCGCCTGTCTCACCCTTATGGTGGCTCTTGTATCGCAGACGGCCGTAGCAGAGACCAAGAGGTGCTTTCCTGTTCCATGGAATCATGGACTTGCGGCCTGCACGAATGATGCAGGCGACTGTTACCAAAATAAGTGCTCAGACAAAGTTGTGTTTTGGAGGTGCACTTGTCCGAATGATCATCCACATGTCAAGTGCAACTACAAATGCTAGTGGTGAGAAAAGGGAACGGGAGAAGGAAAAAAAAACATGGCCCAGAATTAGTCATTTGGAATCTTAATACCGACTTATCTTATTTTTTTTTGTTTACAGTGGGATGAGGCGTGATGCACGAATACCGACGTGACAAACTTGATTGGGCGGATTGGCTCAGGCTGTGTGGAATGAGCGCAACGCGGTTTATTGTTTTGTGTATTCCGCAATGTGTGATTTTCCAGATTATTCAATACAGAGTCGATGGCACACTGACCTTAATACAGTGACTGATCGAAAGGTTTTAAAAGTACTAGATCCTTATGGCTGCTCGAATTAATCGGCATCATAGAGACAGGCCAAACGTCGGACTCCTTAAGCCGAAAATCATTATCCTCTATTTATATATTTATTTTTTTCTTCTTGGGTATTGTCTTTATGGATATTTTTTCGTTCTTTCTCAACCTTCCTACTGGCTCTTTTGTTTTTCTTTTTTATTACCTTCTTCGCTAGCTGCCAGTATTTTCCTTTGGCCGCTGCCGTAAGCTGAGATCCCCTCCGCCCCTTTATTGTACGAAGACCTTTAACAACATATTGCTTCTGCAATGTATTTTTGTATATTAGGTTTAAATAAGTTAGTTTTATATAAGGAATTGTCTATAAGTTCTTAATAATATTTAAAGATGATCATAGTCTGTACAAAATGGTTTTTGTTTTCTTAAAACAAGAGAGTAAAAAGCTACTCTTCTTAGCTTACCTGCCTTTGAAGACAATAATTTTGCTTATTTGGCGAGAGCCCTGCTTTGCCTAGTTGTAACTAACTTTTCCAAGAAGATATAACACTACTAAACTAGCCATTTCAAAAAAGAAAAGGGTTTTTTGTTGTAAAAAAAAAAAAAAAAAAAACTAATTACAGTAGAAGGGCTTAAAGCACAGGTGGCTGATCAGGCGTATGTACCCGTGTGCTTTCATTTTGTATTCGGGTTCTTTACTGACAGTTATTCTTATGGTATATGCTATCCAGCGCTTGGAAGAGGACGCGAAAAAGAAAGACAAAAAATCCAAAAGACTGAACAAGGAACGGTAATCAAGTTAACGACAAACTCGGTAGTCGCCAAAAGACGTCACGAGAAAGGGTATCACAACATTCGGTGCAAAAAACGAACAGATTGACCGCCATTCAGTTTCTGGAATCCCATTGCCATCCACCCATGAAAAAGCTTGCGCAGAGACGTTGTCCATTATCACTTATTCATTGCCCACGCCTCTCTAAGTTTCCCTCTCCCCCCTTCTCCCTCTTTCAATATAAGTAGATGTCTAGAGAAAAAGGTATATGAAGAAAAGAAAAAATGTTCCTATTCCTCAGCAGTAAGTGCAGACTCGCTCAACTTATGCTCTCTGTTAGGTACGCTGGTGCCCTCTTAGTGCTTGGGCTTGTTTCCATTGAAAAAATCGCTCTGGTCCATCGACTGCATGGCGGCGTTCATCTTCCCAAACTGCCACTCGGGCAACGTGATGCCTGTCTGCTCTTGTATGGTGGTCATGAGCGGGGGCAGCATCTGATAGACATTGCGCATCGCGGAGGCGGCATCACCACCGCCCATCTCGCCGCTGTCGTTGCTGCCGTTGCTGCCATTGCCGCCGCCCGTGTTCCAGACGCTGATTTTGGGTTGCAGACCACGGATGGCTTCGGCATTGGCCTTGGCCAGCTCAATATACGTGCCTTTCTCGATCATCATGTACTGAATCAAGCCCGCGGGCCCGCCAAAAGCAGTCGACAGCTTGGCGTAGGCGTCGGCCATGGCGGCGATACCCTCTGCCTCCTTGATCTGGGAGATGGCGCGCGCCTCGGCGTGCTTTTGGGCGGCATAGTTGTCGGCCTCGGCATCAACGCGCGTCTTGTAGACGTCGGCGTCGGCCATGCGCTGGTTCGCTTCCTGTCGGGCGCGGGCATCGGCCGCGACTTCATAGGCAGCCGCATCGGCAGCCTGCTGCTTGCTCTCACGGGCAATGGTGGCCTTGACGACGTCCCTGGCGCGCAGGCGCTCGACTTCGGCGGCGGCGCGCTTCAGTTCGACTTGCTTCTTGAGCTCTTCATCCTTGGACTCCAGAGCGCGCTGGGCTTCGACGCGAGCAATGTCCACGTCCCGGTTCAGCATCGTCTGGCGCGTGTTGAGCTGGGCCTCGGCCTGGGCGCGCTCAATGTCCCGCTCCGTCTTCTGCACGGCCGTCTCGGCGTTGATCTTGGCAATTTCACGATCCTGCTCGCCCTTGCGCTGGGCCTCGCCGACGTTGCCCCGGAGTTGGGCTGCTGCCACGTCGATTCTGGCTTGGTTGGTGGCGCCCTCGTGGGCCTTGCGGGAGAGCGACTCAAAGTAGACTGATCCTGGGGCATCTTTGAGCTCTTTGACCTGCAGAATAGAGAGAAGAGTTAGTTATTCGGCCACACCGAATGGAAGCGGTAAGCCTGGAAAAAGAGGTACGAGATGAGAAAAGTTCAAGTGTTCAAGAGGATCTGAGATGTACGTGCATTAGCATTGTAAATCTTCAGGCTGTTGCAAAATATTTGTTAGCTACGGCTCTGTGTTCCTCCTCTGCCAGGGTCGGAATGACGGAAACCATACCCAAACTGGTCCAATTCGCTCTGGATATTGCGAAAGATGCGCTTCTTAAACACCTCTCGCTCGGTAAAAATCTCCTCCATGGTCATGCTGGAAACCAGCACACGCGTCTCGCCCTCGATGATGCCCTTGACAATGCTGGCCACGTGCGTGCTCTGGTCTCTTTTCCCGCTCTCGGACTGCGCCAGCAGCATGGCATACTTCATCAAGGCATCACCGCGGTCCTCTCGATTGCCCGTCGTCTCGGCCTCAGGAGGATCATCGAAGCGGCCGCCGTTGGCGCCGCGCTGGTTGACGTCGGGCCCGACGGTGAAGACGACTGGGAGAGCAAACTGTAGCTTCTCTCTCGTCATGGCCCGTAGGTCCATGGCGTAGTCGTGCGGCTGGACACTGAAGCGTGTGCAACGCTGAAGCGGCCACACCCAGCATGCTTTTGTGATCTTGACGGAGCGGATGCCCATACCCGTTACGGCGAGGTACTCATCTGGGGCGGATATTCTGTACGACATTGTGGTGTACTTGCGGTGAAGAAGTGGCGTTGAAAGAACAATAGCTGGAGTCAAGCCGGAGGGATGGTTGGCGATTACTTTGAGATGAAAGCCCTGGAATATGCTTTCAAATCAAGGATTCCCTATACTGAACTCTTGGCCTTTCGTGTCTGATACAGACTTTGGTGGTAACCAAATAGTGTGAAATGTCGATGAAAATCGAGAATCTTGACGCTGTTCCTCGTGAGACAAGGCAATGATGGAAATGACGAGAGGATTAAGAGTGAGTGAAGATTTTCGGGATGCGTCACAACACATCGAGAGGCATCTCTCGTGGCCTTTTATACTTTGGCAGCCAGAAAACTCAGCATATGGTTGAGGCGACACCAAGCAGGCGGCAAGGCTCTCTTGCGCAATCATGCTTTGGCGAGCTCGGCATCATGGACCGCCACCGAGACTGTGCGTCGCTGTTGAGGCTGACGTCCTGACTGACTGTCTGTACATTCAGCTCGGTGGCGGAGTTGGACTTGGGAAGTGAAGGATTGAAGACACAGCCAACAAGGAGGCAGACTTGACGACTTGATAGTGGCCCCACTTGGGTTTCCTTCTTAACTTCAAGGTTTCTGGAAGCCTCAACTTTCCAGTCGCGGGACTGGACCACGCGGGGGCGCAGCGGCCCAGCGGAGCAAACAGGCCCAGGACCTCATGCTGATTGGTTGGAGGTCACAGGACCCATATCTGCGCGGTACACCCACGGTACTTCTAATACACCGACTTGCGCCATGGCGCGAAGTGTATCTCTTAGTACTGTGGTATGGAAGTTGTTCAGAGTAAAGTCGCATTCGTCTTCGTCTGGGTCGGAGCCGAAGCGATCGGCGCCACGGCCTTTACGAGGCGTTCATCATGTGGTTCATCCTTTTTCCTACATCGGCCTTTTTTTTTTCTTTTTTCTTTCTTTTTGATCGAGTTGCCCACTTCCGCCTGCCGTCCCATGACGTCGGCGGGCTGAAGTTTATTCCCGAATGCAAGGCATGCTCGAATTTTAGATTTCCTACATAGCGTGTTGTGCGGCGCATGTTTTTTTCAGCTGCCAGCCCACCCTGCAAACTATCGAATCTGCCTACCCGTCGCCAAGCACTTGCGCCGCTGTGATCGTTCTCCATACATTCTATTGTGCTCTGAGCCTCAGTCCCGTCATCCTGGTAGGCTGATCGCGGCCCATTCTCTCATTCACACGATTTGAGCCTTGCCTGTTTGCTCGGGGTCGGCCATCATCTGGACCCTCCGCGCCGACTGTTCTTTTCCGTCTCTTGGCGCATGAAATCTGGCCAGCTGAGTCTCCTCCTGCCCACACAGAACCGACATAACCAGAGCCCCCTCATGGGTTGTTGTTCGTGAACATTTATGGATTGCTCTTGCGGCAAGAACCAACACCGAGTCCTTAACTTTCTACCCAGACGTAACTGGTTTGCTCCCGCAGAATGCCACAAGAAAATTCAGCATCGGCATCAACTTCAGGATATCGTGAAAATCCTCCACCGCCGTACACTCTAGTGCCGTCTAGCATAGGGACCAGGGCATCATCTGTATCATCATCTCTCTTCTCCGCGCAGCTCTCGGGCCTGCGAGATCAAATTCGGCAGCAAGAGGCTGCCAGATTCTCCGCGCAAGATCGTCATGATTACCAGATACTCTCCCTGCTGATACCCCACGTGGAAGCGCTTCTTAACTCCATCGCAGCGATCAGCCCTTCTCCATCGCTCGTGGAGGCAACGCTTGTCCCCGACGATGCCGTCGATAAAAGCTGGTCGCTAAGTGACGTCGAAGGAAACAGGAATGGACATTTCACAAAACTCGTTCGGGTGGGACAAAATATCAAGGCGATGGACGGAAACGAGAGGCATCCGCCTGCCATTTCAGAAACATACGACTTGGCGGTCCGGGAGAATGACTCGAATGACTGGCAACGGGACAAGGACGAAATCCCGGAGAGAAAGCAGACTACTTCGGAAGCACATCTGCGGTGGTGGTCAGACGAAGAAATGGCGCGCCGACTGGCCGCCCATCTTCAGCCAGCTCGTGAGAGTGCCTCACTTGACAGACAGACAGACCAGGTACAATTCGAGCGCAGCAGCAGAGAAACCAAGAAAACTGGTCGCTGGTCTCTATCCAAGAGGGATACACCTCATTCGACGATGAAGGGCTCCAAGCCTATTCATCCCTCGACCAACGACACGGCTCGGTCTCCTGCACAATCAGATGATATTAGGATGATGGTGAATGCAGAAGAAACTACCTTTAGACGACAGAACGAGATGGGCATCTGGGAGACCAGAGCAGGATGGGGCTTGGTGGTTCGATTGCATATCCGGACATGAGTATTTCTTTTTTTCCCGTATTGTTCTTTTCCCTCATTCTTTCGTACGAGCATACGAATGCGTAGTAACGATTTGTTCGCTCTTGCTGTGTCACCGTGACTTGAACCGTTTGGCATGCCTTGACTGCTCAATGATTTATGCTCTGCTCTGCGCGGTACACGTAAAATGGAAGGAATGTGGTGAAAGGATACCTGAGTGCAATCATGTACTGTGGCATAGCATGCTGGTTTTGTCCTATTTTTTCTTCTCTTTCGTTCTTTCATTTTTTTAAGTTCCATGTTTTTCTTTTTTTTTTGACCCGCCAGATGCGCTAAGAAACAGTCGGACTCGCGCTGCTCAACGTGGTGACATGTGTATGATTATGTTGCACGGAATATAAAGGGGTTGTTGTGACGTGGTCACGTCCATTTTTTGTGCGATAGATCATGAGGCCCCGCAACTGAGCGATCGACTGAACCGCCGGGAGCGAGCAATATCGAGTCTGACTGGTGACTCCTTTCAACATTCCGGGCCGGGAAAAGCAGAAAAGTCAAGTCAACCCATAGCCACGAAGAACCAAGACCAACAACATGCTTCCTCAGAGCCGAAGGGACGTCCTTGTCACAGGCTCTTCCGGCCATCTTGGCACGGCGCTGATGCTCGCATTGCCCGCGCTCGGCTTTAACCCCGTCGGACTCGACCTTGTCGACTCGCCAACCACGCAGCACGTCGGAGACATCACAGACCGGACCTTGATCCGCCTAGTTTTGCAAGCAAGCCCCATTAGACATGTCTTGCACACGGCGGCTCTGCACAAACCCCACATAGGCAGCCACACCAAGCAGCACTTCATCGACACCAACATCACCGGAACCTTGGTCCTGCTTGAGGAATCAGCTAAGCTCCCCGAGGGTCAGATCGAGAGCTTCCTCTTCTTCAGCACCACCAGCGCATTCGGAAGCGCGCTGAGCCCTTCGCCCGGCAGTCCGGCCGCATGGATCGAAGAGACCGTCGTGTCTCTGCCCAAGAACATATACGGGGTGACCAAAGTAGCCGCCGAGGACATGTGTGCTTTGGTACAGAGGCAGACGAGCATGCCGGTCCTCGTACTGCGGACGAGCCGTTTCTTCCCGGAACCCGACGACGACAAGGACAGACGTAATGGGATGAGCCATGAGAACCTGAAAATTCTGGAACTGGCCTACCGACGGTGCGATATCGAAGATGTCGTGGCGGCGAGTGTGTGTGCCATGGCTAGGGCAAAGCATATCAGATGGTCCAAGTACATCATCAGCGCGCCGTCTCCCTTCTCCCACAACGATGAAACTCTGGCTGCGCTGGATCGCAACCCAGAGGCCGTGTTCACGCAGGCGGTACCGCATGTGGGCAGCGTCTTTGCAGAAAGGGGCTGGAAGCATCTCGCAAGGGTGGACAGGGTTTATGACTCTAGCAAAGCTGTGCGGGAATTAGGCTGGTTACCCAGGTATACCTTTGCAGCAGTGATGGAGCGGCTGCACAGAGGCGAGCCGTGGAGAAGTGCTTTGACCACTAAGGTTGGCGTGAGAGGGTATCATGCTGTCAGCACGGGGGTGTACACGAGGCGGTAAAGTAGAATGTTGAACAGTGTTTTGTTACTCATTACCAAGGACATGGTATTTTGAGAGTAGGGTTTGGTTTTCCCTGCAAGAAACGCAAAGAAACGTCAAAATCAACTTCTTTCTTAAGCAAAAATAAGCGTGGAAAGAAAATATATGAATAAATCAAAAGTGATTGCCATATCTATCAAGACGGTTTGTATTTTCTCTGTGCGCAAGTGGATCGAAACAAATTCAGTTCGATACATTCATACAGATAAAGGCTAGAACAATTACCGCAAGAGCGTCCGTAAAGCTAGTAATACTCGTAGACCTACTTAGTGTTCCACTAAGTAGGACACAAAAATCGGGGACAACTATATTATTGTCACACGTGCAAGAGCGCACTTGGCTATCTTAAGGCATCCACGCATAAGGGGTACCTTAAGACCTTAGGTATCCTTACTTATAGCATATATATATAAGATCTTTATAGCCCTTAGGACCTTTAAAGGAAACCTAGACCTCTAAATTCCTTAAAGCCCTTAAGTAAGCTAAAGTTAATTTAAATAAAATTATTTATATTTAAAGCCCCCTTATTATAGCCTTTACTATAAATAATTAACTTTTTCTATTTTATAATTAAAAAAGTACCTATTATTACTACCTTACTTTACTTTAGTAAAACCTTAAAGGTCTTTTTCTAATTACTCTTAAGAATTTATTATAACTTTTTTCTTTAATAATAATATTAAAGACTTATAAGTAAGGCCTTATAAAAGCCTTTATAAGAACCTTTTTCTTTATTTTCTTTTTTATTAAATTTATTTTCCATTAAATTTATATTCTTTAGCTTAAATCTTTATTAAGTTACGTTATTTTATAATTGTTACGGTCTATCTGTTACGTGCTGGATGTCACACGTAAATAGGGGGTACTTACACAATAGGTGTGGTACATTATAAAGGTTATAAAGAGAGAACACTTAAGTTATAGATAGGTAGTTAAGTGTATATATAGTTAAAGTTATTATTCTCTAAGCTAAATATAGCAGAACCCTCCTTTATAAGGTAGGTTCCGCCTTTAGGGGCAGACTGTAATAGGTCCCCCCTTTATAGAAGAAAAGGTAGCTTATTCTAAGCTAAAGTAAATAAGCAAATAAGTAAATAAGTAAATAAAGGAAAGAAAGAAATTATTACGGGATCCTATGCATAGAAGGGTTATAGACTAACCTATAGGAGTTACGTATAGGAGTAAAAGATAAAACAAAAACTAAGCAGACTATTGCGTAACTTATAAACTAAATAATATTTATAGTAGAAATCCTAAAATAGTTATTATAATTCTATAGTATCTAGCATGCCTATGCCTTTTCTATTCTTACTAGTTATTTTTATTATTAGTAAATATATTATTATTAGTAGAGTTCTTTGCTTTCTTATTAAAGTTATTAGTAAATATATTATTCTTAAAGGAAATCTCCTCTTTAGGTATATTATTCCCTAAGAAACCCTTTTTCTTAAATATATTATTTTTAGAGGGATTCTTCTTCTCTTTATTATTAAATTTATTAGAGAGTATACTAGGTACCTTAAAGCCTTTAGACTTTATATTATTCTCTTTATTATAGTTTAGGTTATTAAGGTCTATAACCTAGCATTAATACTTTATTATAAAGTAAATATTCTTTACTAAAGTATATTATATTATAGGGTTAGTAAGGACTTTTTTAAAGATTACCTATTTATAGTAATTAAATACTATATTAAAGGTAAAGATATTAAAATCTATTACTTTAGCTTTAACTACCCTTTAAAAGATAGCTAATTTTAAATTACCCTTAAGCTACCTTATACCTATATTAAAATCCTACTCTACTTTTTTAAAGGCTAGGCTATATTACCTTTTCTAGGTTTTATTAGTATAAACCTTATCCTTTATTTTTATAGTTATTATACTAATATACTTAGTAAGTTTATAGGTATTTTTAATATATTTATAATAGGCTTTATAGTATATATTACTTTACTATAAGTAGTGTTTTATAAAGGTATTACTATAGTCTTTTACCTTCTATAGGTAGGTAAGAGCCCTATACTAAATATTAAAATTATTATAAGTTTTAGTAAAATAAATAAAAAAGTTAATAAAAAGCTAAGCCTTATTATTATAAAGAAGAATAATTTTATTTCTAAGGTTTAATATATTTTTAATGCTACTTTTAATATAAGCTTAAAGGTTTTACTTAGTAAAGGTTTTATTAATATAGAATATAATATTTAGTAAAAGCTAGGTAAAAGCCTTTATACTAAGTTCTACTATATATTAAATAAAAGATATATTTAACTTTAGCTAGCTAGTAGCTAGTAGAAAATAGTATAGCTTATAAAGCTTATAAAGTAGAAAGGTTTTATAGAAACTACCTTTAATAAGGTTTTTAATAATTATAATATAGTATAGCTTAAAAATAAAGGGCTTTCTTATTTAAGCAACGCTACTTATAATATTTATACTATAGTAAGCCTTATAGTATAAGTTACTTAGTTTAGTAAGAAATTAAAGAGTATTTTTATAATTTTAAGTAATTTCCTTTTTAGTTAATATAGTTACCTAGAATAAAGTTAGTATAATATAGCTAGCTATTTTAGTTTTAAATTATAAGGCCTAGGGAAACTTATATTTTATATAAAAAGTAATAGTTTTATATAAAAAAAACTAGCTATTACTAAAGAGATAGTAAGATATATAGTAGTATATAAGGAAAGCTAAAAATAGTAATAAAGAAAAAGGTAGGAGTAACCTATAATAAAAAGAAAGTAATATTATTAATTATAAAAAAAAAGGGATAAGAGAGTTATAATAAGGTAAGTTTTTATACTATTTAGTATATACTAGGGTAGCTAGGCTATAGCCCTAGCTAGATAAATATAGTAGCCTTAAAATATTAAGGTTTTTTATAACCTAAGGTATACTTTAATATTAGGGAGGTTTTCTATACTTATTAAAATATAGTTTTTATATAGCTTAGGTTAAGAGTATATATATTCTATATTTATATTTAATATAAGCTAGGTATAGGTAAAATTCTATAGGGATTATATATTTATAGTAATACTTATTATAAAAATTAATATAGCCTATTAGACTATATTATACTTTATTAAATTTACCCCTTTTATAGTAAATACTTTATATTAAAATACTTAAACTTAATAGTATTTTAAGTAATAATACTTAAACTCTTATAAAAAAAACACTACTAACTAATAGATACTAAAGAATATTTGATAGCTTAAAATAAACTACTAAAAAGATTATTTAAACTACTCTTTTTTAGTATAGCCTTTAACTTAATAAAGAATAATTACCCCTTAGTAGTAAGTAGTTAGCGCTTATAGTATATAAAATATATATAGTATAAGGGGATTAAGAAATCCTCTTTATTATACTTAAAGGAAGTTACTAAAGCTATTATCTTAAGGGTATTTGCCTTTAATATAATTAGGGTATATATAGTAGTAGCTACTAAGGTTTTAATAGTTTTTACTTTAATTTAAAGTATTTTAATAAAGTTTTTAATAATAAAAATTAAGGTAGCTATAGTAGCTTTACTCTTTTTTAGTGTAGTAAGGTAGAATTCTATATCTTTAATGCCTTTTACTATAAATATATTTTTAATAGCTTCCTTAATTTTAGTATTAACTATCCCTAAAGCTTTATTTTTTATAATATTATAAACCTTTATAAAGCCCTTAAGGCTAGTATAATATATTTTAAGTTATTCCCTATAGTTTATTATAATAAACTTAAAGGCTTTTATAGCTACTTTTAAAGTAGTAATATAAATAAAGGTATTTTTCTATATACTAGTAAGCTATATAAATATAGTAGTAGTGGTTTTAGCGTTAGGCTTATAGATTTTTATAAGGTAAGATTTACTAATAATTACTAAAAAGCTACTAAAAATACTATTTAAATAGCTAAAGGTATTACTTATATATTTAGTAATAATAATAGCCTTAAAAGGAAGCTAATAGGTCTAGAAGTAATTCTTATAACTACCCCTATTTTTTTAAATAGAAATAGTAATTTATAAAGTATTATAAGTTATATAAATAATAGGGATTTTTAATTTACCTTTAGTATAGGCCTTATTACCTTTTATAGTAGCTACTATAGCTTTATAATTTTAGGCATTAAGCCCCTTAAAGATATTAATATAGTAACCTATAACCTTTAGGTATAAATTATAGAAAGAGTTATTTTCTTTTATACTAAATCTATTATAGCTAATTTTAGCGCTAGCTATAGTAAACTCTATACTATAAATATAGGTAGTATTTATAAGGCCCTAATCCTTTTTTTTAAACACCTAGTTATTATAATAGCGCTATTTAGTATAGTTTTTATTAAGGTTAACTTTAAATAGAAAGGTAAATTTATTTACTTTATTATAGGGTATATATATTTTACTATTAGCTCTTATAAATTAGTATAGATACTAATGTATTTAGCTATTAGAAATATATCTAGCTACCTTATTAGTAGTAGTTATAGAACTTAGGCTTACTAGGGCCCCTTTTTTAATATTACTAGCATTATTATTATCTTTATTAAAATCTATATTCTTTAAGTTAAAAAGCCCCTCCTTATTATTATTAAGGGTAGTAATAGCTAAGGTAATGTAAGCTATACCTATATTTTTACTATTACCTATAGAGAATATATTATTTTAAGTAATAGAAGCTTTTTTTAGCTAGTTAGTTAAAATATTAGTATTCTAAAGGTAAGGGTTAAAATTAAGTCCTAATAGATTAGCTAGATTAATATTATAGCTAGCTATACTATTTTTAAGTTTTATTACTAATTACTTAAGGAGACTAGTTAAAAGCTATAAGTAAGGGCTTAGTTTAACTAAGGCTTTAATATAAGAAATAGGGGTAAAATCTAGGGTATTGCTATATACTTTCTACTATAATATTACCTACCTACATTACTACTAGCTACTAGTATAGTAATTATTAAAAATAGTGCTAATAGCTTTAAGTGTATAGATTTAGTAAATAGCTAAGGAATAGAAATTCTATAAAAAAGGGGGTAAAGGGTATATAAATAATAGTAGGGAAATTTTATAATAATAGTATAAATAACTATAGCATTATAATATATAGCTATAGAAGAAATATAAAAAGTAGTAAGGAAAGAAAAGTAATGTTACGTGCTAGATTGGGCGACCGTAACGCTCTTAACCGCTAGGTCAAAAGGTCCACCGCAACCGTTAGTTGACGATTGCGGCGTTAAGAGCCCCTATAAGACTCATTCCCAACCGTAACAAGTGCCGGGGGATGGAATTATAAGCTAGCAGTCCCTTGCTAGCCTAATTAGGTTAGAAGTGGCGTTCTATCTAACCCAATTA
>SRPU01000015.1:0-52041 GCA_018360185.1 Claviceps lovelessii
TTCTTTATTAACCTATTCTGCTTATAACTATACTACTATCTAGCTATATATTAATTGCTTATAATTCTTAATTATATTTTTTAAAGTAAAGTCTCTTTATAGTACCTATAAGTTTTTTATTTTATTATAGTTTTTTTACTTTACTAGGTATTTTTATTACTTACTCTTATATTTATAAATTATAATTTATTCTACCTTATATACCTTAGTATTCTCCTTAAAAGGTAGTTACACTACTACTGCTTCTTTTTAGTATAAATTACCTTTAAATAGCTTAAGGCTTATAATATTAAATATATTATATAGTCTTAGGGTTAAAGGTAATTTAAGCTAGTAAGTAAGGCTATAATAACTAACTTTTTTAGTAATTTAGTAAGGTTTTAAATATTTTACTATAAGCTTTTAGCTTAGTTACTATAAGTTAATATTTTTTATAAAAAGAAAAATATAATCTTTAATATTAAAGTCTATTAGCTTATACTTAGTATTATAGTATTTTATATACTAAGCCTAGGTATTACTAAATAGCTGCTTTATTTTTATATATTTAGCTTATAGTTCTTTTACCCTAACCTTAGTACCTTAATTAATAATATTTAATAGCTTTATTACTTAGTTAGGTCCTTTAAGTTTATACCCTTATAGTAACTCTACTAGTATATAGCTATAAGCTATATAATAGCTAGTATTATATATAAACTATATAAAAGCTAAGTAATTAAGCTAGTTAGTTTATTCTATATACTTAAAGGCTTATAAATAATATTTTAAAATTTAGTTTATTCTTTTAGTTTAACTATTAGTTTAAGGGTAAAATATAGTGCTAAATAGCTACTTAGTTATTAAAAGGTAGTAAAAAGTTCCTTAGAATTTATTAGTAAAAACTATACCTTTATTACTTATAATGCCTTTTAGTGCACTATAGTTATAAAAGATATTCTTAATAAAAATAATTACTAAGTTACTACTAGTTATTATTATAGTTATAGTAATATATAGCATATACTTAGAAAATCTATTTACTACTACTAGAATTATATTATATATTTTACTATTTACTTACTTAACTAGAGGTAAGCTTATAATAAAGTTTATTAAAATTTTTTAAAATAGTCTTTTTAGTACTAATAGCACTACTAGCTTACTATAAGGTTAGTATAACCTTAGCTTATTAAGCTAATAATTTATATAATTACTAATATAGGTTTTAATATTCTATCTTAGCCCTAGCTAAAAATACTAGCTTATAACTTATTTAATAGTTTTACTAACTTTATAATAGCTTACTATAAAGTTATTATAAGTTAGCTATAAAATTTTACTTTTTATTTTAGCTAAAATATATACCTAGCCTTTATATAGTAATAGTCTATTTCTATTAATTATTTAGGCAGTACTTTTTAAAAATACTAATATTTTACTACTACTTAATAGCTTTAATTACTACTATACTAAGGCATCCCTTAATTATATAGACTTTAAAGTCTTAAATATTAAAGTAATTAATTCCTTATAGTTAGCTTTATTAGAGATTAACTTAAAAGAGATTCTCCTAATAGCTAATAACCTTATTATAAGCTTTTAATAGGTTCTCTTCTTAAGTAGAAGTCTACTATATAATAGGTAGGGCTAACCTAAGTGCCTTATAAAGTTAAGGGAATGCTTAGTTTTATTCTTTAAAATTCTAATATTTTAGCTACCTACCCCCTTATTTATAGTATATATACTATATATAAGCTAGTTCCTTAGTAATATTTAGGCATTTAAACCTAAACTATTAAGCCCTAGCTATAAACTCTTTTTATTATAAGGTTAAAGTATACTAGCTTTAACTTATATTACTTTATATAATCTCTCTTACTTTACTTACCCTTTAATTTATAATAAAAAGATTTAAGCTAAATACCTTATATTTTACTTAATTATTATTTATATATAGCTTAGTAGTAGCTTACTACTAGTAGGTAATAAGGCTAGCTAGTATAATAATTTAATAACCTTATTTTAAATATCTAGGGTATTAGCTATTAGTTATATATTAAAGCTATATAGCTTACTAGCTATAAACTTAGTAAGAAATAGTAGTAAGTATAATACTTATACTTCTATTATTACTTCTTTAAAGAAGTAGTTTAGTCTTTAAAATAAGCTATCTATAGGGTTTAGCTTACCTAGCTAATACTTTATAATAAAGTTAAATAGGTATAGCTTATTAAGGGTATTTACTTAGTAGCTAAATAGCTTTAGCTTTATAGTAAGGTACTTATAATTTAAGTAATTTATAATAACTTAAATAAAGTGCTTTAAATAAGCTAAGTAATGCCTTTATATTTAAAAAGCCTTTTAAATAATAAGAAGCTTACTATTTAGTATTATATATTTTAGTTTTAAGCTAGATAGCTTTCTTAATATATAAGCTATAGGGTATTAGCTACCTAGCTATAATTAAGCTATAATAGCTTTAATAGTAAAGGCTAATATATTTATCTTTATTCTTAGCAATGCCTTTAAATTAAAATAAATAAGAATAAAGGCTTTTAAAAACTTTTACTTAAGTTAATTAAATATAGCTAGCTTATTATTACTTAGCTATAAAGCCCCTTTATTATTACCCTTTAATAAGTTAGTAAAGGGAATAGTAATCTTACTATATCCTTAGATAAAGTATTTATAAAATTCTATAAACCTAAGGAAATACTAAATATTTATTACACTATAAGGTAGCTATTACTTTACTACTACTTTAATATACTTAGGCTTTATTTTAATACTATTAGGTATAATAATAAAGCTAAGGAAGCTAATATATATAGTAGAGAATTTATATTTATTAAGGTTAATATAGAGCTTAGCTTTTTAAAGTTTTTATAGAACTTATTTAATATACCCCTTATATACTACTAGGTTACTACTATAAATTAGAATATTATTTAGATAAATAATATAAATAGTATTAATAAGCTCTCCTAGCATATTATTAATATACTCTTAGAAGGTAGCTAGTGTATTTATAAGGCTAAAAGGCATTATAAGATATTTAAAGTGCCTATATTAATAGTAAAATACTATTTTTTACTTATTACCTTTATAAATATATAGCTAATAATATATATCTTTTAAGTTAACCTTTATAACTACCTTTACTCTCTTTAATTAGTTAAGGATTTTTAATATTAATAGTAGTAGGGCTTTATCCTTTTTTATAATTTTATTAAGGCTATAATAATTAATATATAGCTTAAGCTAACCTCCTTTTTTTAGTATAAATAGAATTAGGGTACCTAAAGGACTTATTAATTATTAAATTTATTCTTTTTACTATATATTAGCTAGGTATTTATAAAGAACTTATAGCTCCTTCTTAGTAAAATTATAAATTAGCCCCTAAGGAGGTGTTTTACTATTAATTAGCTTAATTATATAAGTATAGCCTCTTAAGGCTAAGAGCTAGCTTATAAGTTCTTTTAAGAATATATCTATAAACTTAATATATACCTTTAGTAGCTTTTTTATAGCTAGGTTACTATTTAGTTACTTATTATTTTTACTTTACTTATTAAGCTAAGGTTTTTCTATATTACTCTCCCCTACTTATAGGCTAATTCTATTTTTATTATTTCTTAGTATCTCCTTAACCTATACTAAAGCTAGCACTAGTAATATAATTATATTCTTTCTTTTATAGTAAATTTACTTTAAGTGCCTAGTAAATATAAGGCATTCTTATATTATTAAATATTATTAAGTCTTATTATTTTAAAATAAAATTTATAGCTTATAGTTCTTTACCTAGTTAGTACCTAAGAGTAGGTCCTTCTATATATTAGTAATATAGTAGTAAACCTAATATATCTTACTATAACCTATACTATTAGTAATACTAACTAACTTATTTAATATACCTTTATACTTAAGTAAATTACTTAAGGTATTAGCTAGTAGTATAGTATTTACTTTTATATTTACCTAGTTTCCTTTATTTAATATTTTAGGGTAAATAATTAATCTTTTAGCTTCTAAATTAAATAATGCCTTAATAGCTACCTAGTAGTAATTCTACTATATAAATATCTTTATTCTTATTTTATTATTTATCTCTTTATATTTAACTACTTTATTAATACCTAGGGTATTTATTTTATAAAGGGTAATAGTTATAAAAAGAGTATAGCCTTAAGGCCTATTAGTATTAACTAAAATTAAGTTTATATTTAAGGTTTTTAGTATTAGGTTCTTATAGTATAGATAGTATTAGCTTATAATATATTTATTGCTTTTATATATAGTATAGTTTAGTTCTAAGCACCTAGGGAATATATATCCCTTCTTTTAGTACTTATAGTATTAAATATTATTAAAGTCCCTGTTATTAGGAGATTTATAGTTATATTACTCTTAGTTTATTACTAAAGAGTATAATCTTTATTACTTATACTCTATAGAACTTAAGCATTCTTAATTACTTAGGGATTCTTTATTAATAACTTCTACCTTTTAGCCTTAGCCCTAGAGATAGTTTTAACTTTAAAAAAACTTCTAGCTTAGTATTTACTTTTTAATAGTAAGGTTAAGGCTATTAAGGAATATATAAATTTAAAGTTATTTTAAAATAGCCTTAAAGAGCTTAGCCTTAACTTTACTTTATTTTTAAAAAAAGGTTTAAAATAATATTTTATTATTTTATTAAAGGTTTATTAATACTCTAATAGCTTCTAAGTAGTAAGTATTTTTATTAATAGTTTTAGTCTTTAGCTATTTTATAAATCCTACCTAAGTATACTCTTTAAAGTCTATCAAGCTATTAGTAATAATATATTATATTTATTAATGCTTTATATTATTAGTAAGGCAGCTGCTAGTATATATTATTTTAGTAGTATCTCTAAGGAATATATAAAGGTTTATAGTAAATGCTATATATAAGTTTAATAAGAAATTCTAAAGGCTTTTATAAATATTACCTTTATATATAAAAGCTTTAAGTTAGGCTTTTATAAATTCTATATATATAAGGGGCGCTATAACTATAGGGTAAGCCTATAGCTTAGGGGTTATAGTATAACTAATATTAGGGGTGCTAATAATACTAAGCTTACTACTTTTATAATTTTTAGTAAAGTTAACTTCCTTAAGGGATTTCTAAAGTGCCTTAAGGTTTTTATACTTATTAGCTACTTATATAGCTTATAATAATTAAGCTGCTTTTTTAATCTTTTTATTAAGGGCTATTTTTTTATTAGTATTTTAGTTATTTATATAAATAGAGTTATAGTTCTTAATTATAAAATACCCCTTCTCTTTAATTATATTTAATAAATAGTTAGCCTTTTATAAAACTATAATAAGGTTATAGCTAGTTAAATAGGTAACTCTTTTAATAAATATTTTAATTTAATTAATAGTTTACTATTTTTAAAAAAAAGAGAGATTTAGTTATTAAAGCTAAATATAAAATACTACTTAGTAAAGTAAAGACTAAAATATAGAAAATATACTATAATATAGCTACTAAGTAGGGGGTAGTGCTTAAAGGTATAAATCTCTACTCTATTATATAAATATATACACTTCTCCTTTTATATACCTCCTTAGTATACTACTAGGTTATAGTAAGGGCATTATATGCTTTGCAACTCCTATGCCTCCCTTAGGTCTTATAAGGCTAGCCGTACGTAAAGCCTTAGGGAGGAACGGTCATAACAATTAGTCTATATTCTATATAAAGTAGAAATAATAAAAAGCTAAGGATTCCTAGTAGAAGAGCAAAAACTATAAGGGAATTCCCTTTAAATATAGCTTTAATGCATTTCTCTTTAAATATAAGGGAAAACCTAAGGTAACTAATACTAAGAAAGACAAGCACCTAGCTTAAGAGGCATTAAATGCCTATATTACTACACTACTAAGTAATACTATAACCCCTAAGCTAATATTTATATAATTTCTTACTTAATTGCTGCTAAATCTACTAAGACTATTTAATTAAGTAGATTTCTATAAAAAACTAATACTCTCTTAAGCTTAATTCTTTTTATATATACTTAAGAATAATATAACCGCTTATAAATTATCTAGTATAACCTCTAATATATAGGAGGAAACCCCTAGAATAGATTGCTTTATTTTAAATAATTAATATTTTAGTAATATTTTTTATAGAATTATACTAAATACTAAAGCAGTAGGGATTTCTATAGTAGGAATACTATAAGCTATAGCTTTATAAAGGCTTATACTATATTTAAAGATTAAACCTATTAACTAGTATATAGTTAACTTTAGTATAGAATTAGTAATTTCTTTAGAAATCTTATATATTTCTACTACCTTTAGAACTATTAAATTCTATATTCTTAATATAGCTACCCCCTTTTTATTTTATATTTTTAATATAGACTAGATAAATATAAAACTTAATAACCTTAAGAATATATTAATTTAAGGCATAAAGAAGGTCTTAATTATATAAAAATAGGGATACCCTTAGTAGATTCTATAGGCTAATAAAGCTACTATTTTCTACCTTTTAAAGGCTAAAATATATTAATTACACTAATAATTTAGCTATCCCTTAGTTACTAAACTTATAAAGCTACTATAAAGAGCTAGTGAATTAGTAACTAATAGGATTATTAAAAGACTTTTCTATAAATACTATTAATATTAACTTTATAGTAAAGCCTTAGAATAATTTAAGTTTATCTTAAAAAATAATATAAACTTTAACTATAAAATTATTATTAATATCCTTTAAATTAATAATAAACCTATGCTATATATTATTAATATAGTAACTATATTCTAAGCTATATACTTTCTTAAGCCTTAGAAATAAAAAGTAAGAGATATATAAAATATATTAAAAGAGTACTAAATTAATACTTATTTAGGTCCCCTAAATAATATTATTTATAATGCTAGAAAGAACTTTACTTCTATAGAATTCTAGTATATTATATACTAAATAGCTATTAATATAGAAGAGGTTCCTATTAAAGTATACTATAGCATTAAAAAGGTTAAGAGATATTATACCCCCCTCTAAAGGGTATATAATATTATTAAGAATAAAGTAGGAGACCTCCTTAGCCCTTTCTAATAACTATAGATAGCTATTAAAGCTATTAATAACTCCACTAAACCTAATAGTTTTATACTAACTTTGCTTATATTTAAAGCATATCTATAGATATTATATAATTTACCCCTAAGTCTTTTAGTAGTATAAAAAGCTGCTTTACTATAGAAAGCTACTAATAAAGCTTAGCACTACTTTATAAGAAAGTAAGTCTTTAATGCCCTTAATATATAAAATAGTTTAAATACCTTTTTATTATATATATTACTATTATAATTAAAAGTTTATATTTAGTATAAGAAAGAAGGTTAGTATAGCCCTTATAAGTTACTATTATTTAATTATAAGACCTATACTATAGATTTATTTTATAGTTCTATAAAATTCTACTTAATAGTAGTAAAGCTATACTATTATAATATAGAAGAGACTATAAATATAGAAAAAATTAGTAATAAAGATAAGGAAGATAAGATAGAGAAGGCTAATAAAAATAAAGATTAATTACTATAAGAACCACTATAATAAGGATATAGTTAATCTAAAAAGCACTCTTTTATTTTAAATTATACTAAAGATTCTAGCTAAAATAATAAAAAACTTAGCACTATAAGTTTTCTTATAAAAAAGGAGAAAGGTGACTAGGAATTAGTAGTTAATTTATATAAGTAAGGAAAGATTATTACTAAGGAATAACTATTTAAAGTATTTAATTAAAAGGAAATTAATACTTTATTAGTAAGAGATATCTTTAAATTTATTACTTTTAATAAGAAAGAGTATAGTAATTAATGCCTCTTCTACTTTTAAATAGTAAAAGAAGTTAAGGGGAAAGGTATAGATAAGCTATATAAGAAATTAGGGCTTATAATATAAGGCTATAGCAATATAGAAAAGGTATAGATTCTAATATAATCCCTAATAATTTAATAAGTAAGTTAAAGGCTTATTATTATATTAGCACCTTCTCTAGCAAAAGATTATATCTTTTTATAGTTATAAGATATTATATAAGCATATGTTTAATTGGAAATAATGCTAAATTAATTAATAATTACTAAATTACCTATATAAATTATATATTTATACCTAAAGGATACTATAATAAAAGTTATAAAACCCCTCTATAGTATTACTAAAGCTAGTATATATTAGTAGGTAACCTATTTCTACTACTACTATAAGAAGCTAATAATAATTACTTCTATATATAACCTATATCTTTTAATAGTATTTAATATAATTAAATACTTTAGTGTAATTAGTATATAAATAAATAATACTCTTAGTCTTAGTAATATAAAGTTTTTTAAGATAAAGGAATTAAAATTAAAAAGGGTAGGATTTATAGTAAAACCTAAACAAATCCTAATGCTAACTAAACCCCTTTAATTTAATAGGTATATCTTATATAAATTTAATAGAAATCTTATTAAACTTTATTAAAAAGGCTAAAGCTAGAAGCTAGAAGTTATTAAACCTAATAAGCTAACTATAAAGCAGTAATATATTAAATAAAGAGCGTAAGAAGCGTATATATTATTAGTTTATTAACTAGAAGCTATATTTAACCTTTTTATTACTATATAAGTATAAAATCCTAATAAATCTAATATAATTTATTTAAATAAAAGGATTTAGTAGTAAATATAGTATTATAACTATAAATTAAGGTATATTTCACTAAATCTTACTACTGTAGCTTTATATATCTTTATTAATAGTTTCTTTATAAATAATAAAAACCTTAGCTTATAACTAAAATATATAATTATCCTTAGTACTAAGAAAGTAGGGATTAGATTAAAATTTATACTAAAAGGCAATATTATAATATATAGCTCTATAAAAAGTAAAAGAGTTATAAGGAGTGCTTTTACTTTTAAGCTATATATAATAGTCTAAGGCATAGATATTGCCTATATAATTAGTATAATGCTGTAAACTATTATATAAAAGCTATAAATTCTATTAATACTAATAATTATTTATATAGATTCCCTTTTATTATATAAGTATATTATAAGGTTAGGTACTATAAAAGAAAAGAGACTAATAATTAATATTATAGCGCTATAATAATTATATAAAAGGTAGGAAATTAAGGAAATTAGGTAGATTAATAGTGATAATAATATTACTAATGCTATAATAAAATTATTCCTAAATTATGCCTTTAAGACCTTTATTAATAGAAATAAGGCTATAATCTATATAGAGGGATAGGTAAAGTATATAGGGAAGAAGAAGGAAGTATATAGAAGAAAGGAGAAGTATTAAGAGTATAAAGTAAAATTCTTATTCTTATTAATTATTTAATTAAATAGTTAACCCTTATTTTTAGGTAGATTTCTATATAACTTATAAGTAATTTTTTTTTTCTATAAAAAGAGAGAATTTTAAGTGTTAGAATTGCTGCATTCTCTAACAACATAGCAAAACTAGAAAGAACCAGATTTGCGGCTAAATAGCTACGGAATCCGATTAGTCCGTGCGTATAGAGTTTTCACTGCAGAATCCGATAGCATTTTTGTGGCTTTAACGCTAGCTATAAAATGCCCCTTTAGCTAGCACTAGATATTAAAGAATAAGGCCCTTTTTATGATATTATTTGCAGACCACATGTTAAGTCACTAGGACCCCGCTTCACCCTAGTATTCCTAAGAGAATCGCTAGTATCCTAGGGAATACCAACAGTATATATTTTATAGTAAATAACCCTATATTAATACTACTAATAATATAAGTATAAGCTATTATTATATTAATTTTAACTTAACTTAAATTTAATATGCCTTTTAGTATAGTTTTTAGTAAATTTAAACTTCTAAAAAATAAGTAGATTAGACTAGCTATATTATATTAATACTAAGTTAAACTAGAGTTATAACTATAGTATAGTATTTTATAAAATATATAAGTTTACTTTTCTTTAGGTTAAATTTAAGGCCTAATTCCTAAAATTAGTTTTAGTAAATTACCTATATAGCCTTAAGGCAGTTCTATATCTTCTTTACTATATAACTATATATTAGAATATTTATATTATTAAAGAAGCCTATAACTAATATAAATTATACTACTTAAAGCTTAGTATATAATAGTATAATATAAAGTAAAAAGAGAATAAGAAAAATAAAAAACCCTTATCTATAGTAATAAAAAAAGTATTAGTAATTTTCCTATTAAAAAAAAGATAAGTAGTATACTTAGTAATAAAGAAGTAAGTTTATACTATAATTTAAATAGGGATACTAATAGTAATAAGAGAATAAGTAAGCCTTTTATAGTAAATAATATTAAAGGCTACTAATATATTTAGTTAAAGTAGTAATATAATACTACTATAGTACTATACTATATATATAGATTCTACTAATATACTTAATATAACTTTTATAAACTAATTTACTTTATTACTTACTTATAGGTTAGGTAGTGCTTTTTTTAATTTAGCTATAAAGGTAAGCTAGCTTACTACTACTACCTTTAAAACCTTATTAACTATATTAAAAAGTAAGATTAAATACTAAGCCTTTATTCTTTATTACTTTATTAGAATTTTGCTTAGTTTATAAAGAATAATAACTTTTACTTACTAAAATAAAGCTAGGTAGTAACTAATATAGTAGTATATATTTAGTAAGTAGGTAAGGGTTTATACTAAAGGCTTACTATAAACTTTAAGGTAGCTTATTAGAAGTTTATTAAGTTTAAATACTTTTTAGCTAAATAAGCTTTTTATAATATAATAAATTTTATTAGCTTTAAATTAGTCTTTATTTAGAAATATAGTAGTATTAAGGTAGCTATTTAAATTACTTAGTATATTATTAAGTTAGGCTTAAAAAGAAGGGAAGAAATATTTAGCTAGGGTAGTAGCTTTCTTTTAGTATATCTTTATTATTATAATATTTATATCTTTACTTTATAGAAAAGGGGGGATTTATTACTATTTTAGTAGTAAGCTACTATAAAGCTATATTTAGTATTTAAGCTTTTAAAGGTTTTTATATTAAGTAGTTATAGCCTTAACTACTATATATTAGGTACTATACTACTTATTATAAATAACTTAATTCTATATCTATACTATATAAGTTATATATCACTAGTTCTCTTTAGTATAAAATACCCTTTATTATTATAATACTTTTTTAGTATTTTATCTTTAGTATATTAGTTTTATTATAAATTTAGCTTAAAACTACCTTAAGGTTCCTCTAGAACTATTAGGTTTATAATAGACTAAAGTTTAGTTATTAACTATTTTATAAAGTAATTAATTTTCTTTAATAAATAAAGCTAAGGCTTTATAATATTAGGTTAGAACTATATTATAGCCTTTATAGTAATAAGGTTATTATTTATATATAGCTATTTATATTAAAGTAAATAGTGACTGTATAGTTTAGAGCTAGAGCTAATATAAATTAGCTATAGTATATAGTTAAACCTAATAAGGTTTAGTTTTCTTAAAAAATTAATATTAATACTATAAATAGCTTAAATATAGTTAATAGTATTATTTCTTTTTCTTTATATTTTTTATATTACTTTACTTTAAAGTATTATAAGTCTAAGCTATTATTACTTTATTAATAAAAGAAGTATATTATATTTTACTAAGGTTTAGCTATAATAATTTTAAAGTAAGTAGTATTAATTAAAGTTACTAATAAATATATTATAATAAAGGGGTAAGGCTACTATAAATTTAAATAAAGGTAAAGTTTAATTAGGTTTATAGATTAGGGAGTAAATAAAGTAAATATTATATTTTACTATTATAATAAAGCATTAGTCTTTACTTACCTATATTACTTATACCTTAGGTTTATATTAATAGTATATATAAATTATAGTTTAGTTACTTTAAATTATAAATTAAAAGTAGCTAAGGCTAGAATTTAGTAGTTTACTATTTAAGGTTCTTAGTTTTTATATTACTATTATATTAGTTTTAGGCTAGGACTTTAGTGCTAAGTATATTAAATAGGTTTTCTCTTATATATTTTAGTATATAACCTTAATTATATACCTTATATTATATATTAAGTTAAACTTAGCTTATTTAAAGCTATAGTAATTATAAATTATTAGCTTAAAAAGGCCTTTATAGCTACTTATAAATATTATATTAATTTAAGCCTTAATTTAAAAAGATAAATATATAGTTTACTAACTTATTTTTAAGGTAAGGCTTTATATAAAAGTAAATTACTTATATTTTATTTTTAGCTATAGCTAAGCACTTTAATTTAACCTTTTTATTTTAATTAAAGGAAAGGTTTAATAAAGGCTAGGGGCTATGCTAAAGATATAGTATATATATAGTTTTATTACTTATTAATAGTATTATATATATAAAACTATATTAGGTATAGTTTTAAATAGTTAATATAGTATTTATAAATAGCTTTTATTAGTATTAAGTAAAACTATTTACCTTTTATATAATAATTAATAGTATAATAGCTATACTATAAAGGTATAGTATAGTATATAGTAATATATTTAAATTTAAAGTATTTATAGTATTAATAGAGGTAAATAGCTTTATTATAGAGTTTAGCTTTAAAAATCTTAGCTTTATAAATAATACTAGTATAATATAGCCTATTTACTATATTAATGCTATTAATAGTAATAATAAAAGGGGACTATATAGTAGTGCTATATAGCTTTTATACTATAATTTATATAAAACCCTAGCTATTAGCTATAACTAAGGCTTAAAAAATATAGTTTCTCTCCTAATTCTATATATAGTATATAAGGAAGCCCTTAATAATAATACTAAATATATATTAGCTTAGTATTACTTTTAGTTTAAAAGTAGTACTAACTTATATAGTATTTTTAATATAAAGCTTTACTATATTTTAAACTATAATAATAGTATTACTACTTTAAAGGTAATAAGCTATTATTATAGTATTAGTATTAATAGCTTAATTAATAATAGTAATAGTATTTTTAAATAAATAATTTTAAATAGGTTTAGCTATAGTAATACCTTTAATAATAATTTTATAATAAACTTAAAAGAGTATTACTATAATTATAAAATAAACCTATTAAACTTAAGATTAGGAGATCTTCTTAATAGTAATACTAACCTAGCTTAAAGCTAATATATTTTTAGTATTTATAACCTTTTTAACTATATATTTTACTACTTTTTTAAGGATTTAAACTATAATAGGCTTATAAAGTAATAGTAAAGTTAATATTATTATTTTAATAAGGGTTTAGAGTATTAAAAGGCTATATTAAATATATATTAAAGCTATATTATTTATATAAAGAATAATATTCTATATACTCTTTAGTATTATAGCTAATATAAGTTTAGTTATTTTATTATATTTAACTATAAAGTAATTTAGTATTTACTTATATATAAGTAGTAATATAAGAGTAACCTAAGGTATTATTAATATAAAGCTACTCTAATTTATAAGTAAGTAATACTAGCTTTATATAAAGCTATAGTTTTTACTATTAATATTTATTAATATTACCTTATTTACTATATCTATACTTTAGTATTAATATACTATTAAAGAAAGGGGTAAATAAATATAGTAATTCTTTTTTTATACTTTTTAAGAGGTTTAGAGTTAGTTCTACGTCGCTACTGCAGTGCGGGCGAATTTGCAAAAAGCTTTTAAGAAAATACCTATTATTTAAGTTAGAAATATTAAAGTAAAAAAGGAAAAATCTAAAATAAAGGAAAAATAAAGGAAAAATTAAAAGGTTAAGTATAATATTTGATACTTAATTAAAGAATCTTTAAGGGTATTACTATATTTTAAGATTAATACTACTTTATTAAGTAGGAAATTAAAAGTAATTTATATAAATTTAAATATTTATATAGAGGCTAATATAATTAGTCTTCTATTAGTATAAAAATAGAAATTAAAAAAAAAGAAATATTTATTTTAATTAAAACTATTAATAGTTAAAATATTTTTAGTATTAATATATAGGCTTTACTATTATACTTAGTTAATTTATATAGTATAAAATAGACTATTATTTAGTATTATATTAAAATTAACTTAAAGGAGATTATAATTTTATTAGAAATACTTATATTAAAAGAATTTAATATTTTTATATAACTTACTATATAAATATAGTAGTTTGATTTAAAACCTAATAGTTTTATATAACTAAATAATAAAAACTTTTATAGAAAAGTAACTTAATTATTATATATATATATTATTTATAAATTAAGAACTATTATTATTTAAATTTCAAGATATTTAGATTAAATATATATTGACTATTTTAAGGGAGCTTTAGAAATATAAATAAGTTTTTAAAAGAAAATTAGCTAAGAATTTATTTATTTATTATAATACTAATTATATAGTTAATCTTAAACTAGAAACTAAACCTTTATATAAACTAATTTATTTATTATTTTTAGTAAAACTTTAAGTATTATAAACTTATTTAAATAAAAACTTACAACTTAATTATATTTAAGCCTTAAAGAGTTTTATAGGAGTACTAATTTTATTTATACCTAAGAAAAATAGTTTCTTATAATTATATATTAATTACTATAAATTAAATGATATTACTATTAAGAATTATTACCTATTACTGCTTATTTTTAAGATATTAAACTATATTTTAGAAGTAAAATAGTTTTTAAAAGTAAATATTAAAGAAGCTTATTATTATATTAAATTTATTTAAGAAAATAAATAAAAAACTACTTTATATACCTATTATAGTTATTATAAATACTTTATAATACTATTTAAATCAATAAATATACCTATAACTTTTTAATACTATATTAATTAAGGTTTTTATAGTCTTAATAATAGAATATATATTATTTATTTAAATAATATTTAAGTCTTCTTAAAAACCAAAGAGAAATATACTATATATTTAAAATAGATTTTAAATTAACTTAAGGAAGCTAATTTATTTATATATTTAAATAAATATAAGTTTTATTAATAATTAGTTAAATTCTTAGGATTTATTTTAAAAAGGAAAGGGGTTTAAATAGATGTAAAATAAATTAAAACTATTATTAATTAGCCTAAACCTAAAACTTATTATAATATCTAAGTTTTTTTAGAATTTCAGAATTCTTATTAATAATTTATTTATAAATATTCTACTATTATAGTATTATTTAATAGCTTTTTAGTTTTAAACATTATAACTTACTAAAATATACTATAGTATATTAAATGAAGAAATACTAGTAATTATTAAGTTATTCTTTTATTAAAGATATTATATTAAGGGAGCCTTTATAAAAATTAAAGTATTAATTGATTATTTTAATCTCTAATCTTTTATAATAACCTTAAAATTAAATAGAAAATAGTTCTAATAGTATATATTTCTTACTCCTTATAATTTTATTATTTAATATTAAAAGAGAGTTATAAACCCTATAAATACCTCTTTATATTAGCTTAATTATATTATTTATAAAGTAAAGAATACTAAAGAATTAATATTAAAATTATATATAAAGATTATATAAATTAATATAGTATTTATACTCTAAATTGCTAAAGTAAGAAAGTAGGTAAAGATTAGTGCCTTTACTATAAAAGAATTAGTAAAGAATATAAGGTTACTCCCTTATCCTAATTAAATACTAATTAAATAGATAAAAGGGAATAAAGATCTTTATAATTGAAATAATGCTAAATTACTATTAAATCTAATACATAGAGCTTAGAAATCTAATATATAGACCTAAAACTAGCTAAAGTAAGTTTATAGCTACTGTAACGGGGGGAAAAGAAACACAACACTAAAAGGGGTAGTATGCCCATAAACGCAACAAAGCTCCCTATTGTATTCCGGATTATGATGGGGGTAAGCGGGCACTTAGAAGAGAGAAACCTATATAAAAAAAGTTATAAATAGTTAGAATTCTTTTTAATTAAATAGTTAAGGATATTAAAAAGTTAAAAATAGTAAAGAATTTATAATAAAACATAAAATATCTTTAATATAGTAGTAACTATAGCTAGGTTATTAGAACATTATAGTAATAAGTGCTTTTATACCTATATACTAAAATTAAAAAATAGAAAACAGAATAATGTTTTTAACTATCTAAGGGTTTAGGACCTTTTTATACTATTTAATTAGATAATCTAATTATATTATACTAAGGCCCAATGTCCTTAGTCGTCACAATGGCCTCTTTTCCACCTATCTAAGGTCCATGTCTCTCTGGCCCCGACACAACACCTCCCCACGGGCACTCAGAAGAGGGAAACCCGCATAAGAAAAGTCGTAGATAGTTAGAATTCTTTCTAATCAAATAGTTTAGGATATTAGAAAGTTAAAAATAGTAAAGAATTTATAATAAAACGTAAAATATCTTTAATATAGCAGCAACCACAGCTAGGTTATTAGAACATTATAGCAATAAGTGCTTTTATACCTATATACTAAAATTAAAAAATAAAAAACAAAATAATATTTTGAACTATTTAAGGGTTTAGAACCTTTTTATACTATTTAATTAAATAATCTAATTATATTATGCTAAGGCCTAATATTCTTAGTTATTATAATAGCCTCTTTTCCACCTATCTAAGGTCTATGTCTCTTTAGCCCTAATATAATACCTCTCTAGGCTTATAGTCTTAAAGAGATAACTATAAGCTAATAAAAATAATATTAATAAGACTTAAATAAATAAAAACTCTTTTAATTAAATAATTCTAATACACTTTTAGTTTAATTTTATTCTTCTAATTCTTTGTAATAAATTAAGTATTATTAAAGTTATTAGGTTTTCTTTCCTTTCTTACTATTTCTTTAGTATAATTAATTAACTTTTTATTATATTATAATATTACTAAGCTTTTTTAATATAAGATTTTACTTCTTTTCTATTACCTCTTATTTTCATATATACTCTTACTATAATTTCCTTCTAAGCTTTATAAGCTATTAATTTTAAAGAAATAATTAATAAATATAACTTAAAATTAAAAAAGAAAGCTAAAATATTATATTAAGGAACCTTATTATAATATAGCTTAAGTAGTAAACCTATTATAATAGTATAAATTACTTTTTAAAAATTAATTTCTTTAGTATCTCTTAATAATATATTATAAGCTAAATTTTACTCTCCTCTCTCTAACCATTTAAAGTAAGTAGCTTATAGCTATTTACTATAATTAGCTTTATTTAGCCTTTAATATAATATCTTTTTAGCTTATACGTTTTTTATAATATACTTAGTAATATTACTATTTAGCTATATTTATACCTTAGCTATAAACTCTTTTTATTAGTATTATTTTAAGGCTTCTTTTTTTTTATATAAATTACTAAATAAAGAAGTAGAAATTTATAAAAGATTTATAAAAAGACTTAAAGTTAATATACTATACTTATACTACTTATTAATATCTTAAAAAAACTAAAGAAATTACTTAAACTATATAAATACTTTTAATATTAAACCTATATTAGTAATAGGTAATACTTATAATAAGGGAGTATATTTATAACTTTATAGTAATAATAATAAAGAACTTTTAAAAGAAAGAACTTTTTAATTAAATACTTATAATAAAATTAAGAATAAGGAAGGAGGGTAACTTATTCTTTATAAGGTTATAATAGTAGTAAGTTTTTATCTTTACTAAATTATTTATATTAGAATAATACTATTAATAATTTAGGGTTTAGAATATATTATAATTATTAGTAAGGCCTAGAAATTCTATAGTTATATGCTTTAAAACTATACCTACTTATAATTATATATTTTAACTTATTCAATATTACCTAAGCAATAGTTTCAGGCTATTAATATAAAAAAAAGTAACTAGCCTTTTTTAGCTATTTAGCTAAGAATCTAAGAAAGAAGGAATTTCCCTTTAGGTTTTTAATTAAAATAGCTAATATTAAACCTAATATATTAATATCCTTAATTAAAATTAAATAGTATAGTATATTTTAATTTATTTATAATTATATTAGTAAATAAATAAAGAGTTCTTTATATTCTAACTTTCTATATAGCTAAATTATTAAGAATATTATTTATAAATACCTACTACTATAAAGAAAGCTTAAAATAAGCTATAGGCTACTTAAATAAAGAAGGTTTTATAATAGCTTTTATTAATATTTATATTTTAATTTATTTATTTAAAATCTTACTAAAATAAATTCTTATAAAACTCTTTAAGGTATAAGTAAGAAAAGTAAAATAAGTATAGCTATACTTATATATACTATCTTAGGCTAGTTTAGGGATAGTAATAGCTTTAAACTTATATAAATAATTTAATATTTATAAAACTTATTTAAATTCCTTTATAAACTTTTTAAACTTAATTTTATAGCTATTAGGAAGAGTATTATAAAAGTAAAGATAGTTTATATACTAATTAAAAATAAAGGCTGTTTAGTAGTTTATAAAGTAAATAAACCCTATAATAAAATACCTTTTATACTAGTTATTATATAGTAAGTATATATTTGGTTAGCTATTATATTAAATATTAACTAAGTTATTATTCAAAAGCCTATTATATATAGTAAGGTATTTAGCTTTATATTTCTTAATTATAATATAAATATTTTTAATACAGAACTTATAGAGTAAAAAAACTATATATTTTTTAAAACCTTACTTAATAATTTTACTTATAGTAATTAAGGTAAACTAATTAAGCTAATTATTTCTATATTATATAAAAAAAGCATATAAAAGCCTATAGATATTACTTAGGTATTCTTACTACTTAATTTCTATTTAGCCTTTATTAATTAGTCTTATTTTTATATAGTTATTTATATTAAATAACTAGGGATTAAAGTAAACTATATAAAATAGCCAGTAAATCCTTAGCTAAAAGACTATAAGCTATACTAAAAATATTTAATTAAGTAGTATAGTATTAAGTAATATTTCTAAGGTTATATAAAAATTACTAGTTTTACTATATAATTTAGTAATTATAGTAAAAAAAGGTAAACTTAATAAATAAAAGTAGTTTAGTTTACTAGGCTTAATATATTAAATATTTTAGGGAATTCGATACTACTAAGGGATATAGTTAGTTATATTAATAACTAATTTAAATGTTTAAATAATAAAGAATTAAGAGAAATAAATATATAACTGTTTCTTTATAAATAAAACAAAGTTTATAGGCTTTTTAAATAAAAAAAGAAATCATATATTTTATAGAAATATAAGTAGCTATAAAAGGGAAACTTAAAGTAAAGAAAGGGATAGTATAGGCTTATATAAGTAGGGAGGTTTTTTAAAAGATTAGGTTATAAAAAAAGGAGAGAAAAGGGAGGAAAAAGAGGTAGGAAAAGAGATAAGTAAGGCTATGTTTATTATAATAATATAATTTAGTACCTAATTTTTATTAAAAATACTAATTACCTAGAAGACTAACTATTAAGTAAACTATTTAATTAATTACTAGCTATTAACTTTAAGTTAGTAATTTATAGTATAACCTCTTTTATATAGAGTTCTTAAATATATCTTCTACTTTCTTATTATTTTATTATTTTTCTTTCTTTTTTACTATCCCTTTTTCTTTAAATACTCTATCTTTTTAAATACTTTAATAGCTTGTTTTATTATAAATTATCTTAACTAGCCTTATTCTTAGCTTTCTAATATCCTTAATATTATTATTTAAAAGGTTAATAAATAGTCCCTTTCTTCTTTAAATAATTTAGTATAGTATAATAAAGGTATAACTTTTTATATAATCACTAAGGCCTATATAGTATATAATTTATCTAATTAAATTATAGAGGTTAAAGCTAATAACTCCTAAGTTCTATTATCTTTTCTAGATTTTAGTGCTTAGTAGCACTAACCTTAGTAAGGGCAGTGTCCCTATATACTCTCTTATTAGTATTAAAAAAAAAGCTTAAGAATTAGCTATAATATTATATAGACTTCTTTAAAGTAGTCTTTCTTTAGAAAAACCTTTTTAAAGAAGTTTTATATACTTATTCTAAACTCTAAAAGCCTACTTATACTAAAAGATAGCTTAATAATATTATTATTCCTATAAAGCTTGCTTATTCTAAGGGTATCTTTATAATATACCCTACATAAAAGCTATTTTTTCTTATATAAATATATAAAATAATAAATAAGGCATTTTACTCTTCTTATACTAATATATATCTTAAAATAGTTACTACTTTTAAAAAGCATATAAGTGCTCTATATTATAAATAGATTTCTTTTAAAAATATTTATAATAATGCCTATAGTAACTATATTTAAAGGTCTAAGAGCTATAAGTAGGTTTAAGCCTAGAGATATTATATAGAAGCTAGTAATACTTATTCCCTTATACTCTTCCTAGAAAAAAAGGCTAAGGAAGCTAATATAAAAGACCTTTTAAATATTAGGTTACTTAGTTTTAGTACTTTAGATAGAAATATAGCACTTATTATTTTTATTAATATCCCCCCTCCTTATTCTATATTATAATAGGATTAAAGGGCTTTATTATAAGAAAATACTTATAATAAATAAAAGGGAATAGTAGAGCTAAACTTAAGTAAATAGACTATTTAATAAGAGAAGAAATAAAATAAAAAAGAAAAAAAAAAACTAAAAGAAAAAAGGGAAAAAGAAATAAATAAAAAAGGGTTAAACCTTTAGTATATATACTAGTAAATAAGTCCTTGAATAATTAATTAAATAATTAATCAGGTATGATATATAGGCAAAACTAATTAATTAAATAATATAAATAAAGATTATTAAGCTCTCCCCTCCTTAAGGAATAAGGTAAATTAGGCCTTATTATTAATTAAAGGTAAAAGAAAAAAAAAAGAGTAAGAGTTAATAATTATAATAATAATAATAGGGTATATAAAGAAATAATAGGGTTTAGTAAATATAATAGGTTAAGAATTAATTAAAAGTTAGTATATCTAATATTTATATTATTACTCTTTACTAAGGCCTAGAATTCAGACTTTAATTTAGTAATAAAGGTATTATTATAGTAGTATAGGCACCTCTCTATTTAAAAATTCCTTTTTTTTTAAAATACTCTTTAAAAAAGGAGTATTATTTTAATAAGTAACTATTTAATTAAATATTTTATAAATAGTATTTACTAGTAGAAGTTCTTAAAGATTATTATTTATATTATATAAAATAGTTATAAGTCTAGCTTATTATTATAATAGCTAGTATAGCTGATTATTTATAGAAAAAGCTTACTAACCCTTATTATTAAGTATAAATTTCTTAATATAATTACTACTAATTATTTTATTAAGTATAATACTATTTAGGGTCTAAAGTCTATAGGCTTAGGGTGCTAGCTACTAGCTATATATTATAGCTATACTGCTTATTAGCTATAAACTTAGTAAGGAATAGTAATAAATATAATATACAGTGGGACGCGAAATCTATCTGACCAAAAGAAGGTATCGCGAATTTAGCCGGAATTAGCCACATTAGCCTAGTCACTTTACTAAGAAAAAAAGAGGGAAGAAAAGAGAGGAAAAAAAGAGAGAAGAAAAGAGGGAAAAAAAAGAAGGAAAATCTAATATTTAGTATACTAACCCTCTGCAGTAATAATAGCCTTAACGTAATAAAGCATAGTATTTATAAGGTTTTTTAGGATTTCTAAGCTAATTTTATTCTAAGTATCCTATATAGCTCTAATTAATTGCTTTTAATTTACAGTAGTATAAGGAGCATAGCAAAGTTATTGCCTTTAGGCATTAGTAGTACATTGTAAAGTCGAATTTAGTCGGAAGGTCTTGTAAATGTAAAGGTCGGTCGGATTCCAGTGGTTTTTTTAACCTAGCTTAGAGGGTTAGAAGGTTAGAGGGAAAAAGAGGGAAAAAGAGGGATTAAAGGTCAGAGAGTTAGAGGGTTAGAAAGTCATAGAAAAAAGAGGGAAAAAGAGGGATCAAAGGTCAGAGGGTCAGAGGGTCAGAAAGTCATAGAAAAAAGAGGGAAAAAGAGGGATCGAAGGTTAGAGGGTCAGAAACTCAGAAAGTCAGAAAGTCAGAAAGTCAGAAAGTCAGAAAGTCAGAAAGTCATAGAGAAAAGAGGGAAAAGGGCTAGTAAAGAAGGTAATAAAAAGAGAAAGAAAAAAACCCTTATAAAGAAGAAGATAGGGCTAGGGCATAAGCTATAATGCTTCCTATTATTGTTGTTTACATTCTGCCGCGTTGATCCGGCTAAATTCGCGATACCTTCTTTTGGTCAGATAGATTTCGCGTCCCACTGTATATACTTTTACTACTACCTTTTTTAAGAAGTAGTTTAGTCTTTAAAATAAGCTATTTATATGGTTTAGCTTACTTAGCTAATACTTTATAATAAAGTTAAATAAATATAACTTATTAAAGGTATTTACTTAGTAGCTAAATAGCTTTAGCTTTATAATAAAATACTTATAATTTAAGTAATTTATAATAATTTAAATAGAGTGCTTTAAATAAGCTAGGTAATGCCTTTATATTTAAAAGGCCTCTTAAATAGTAAAAAGCTTATTATTTAATATTATATATTTTAGTTTTAGGCTAAATAGCTTTTATAATATATAAGCTATAAAGTACTAGCTACCTAGCTATAGTTAAGCTATAATAGCTTTAATAATAAAGGCTAATATATTTATCTTTATTTTTAATAATACTTTTAAATTAAAATAAATAAAAATAAAGGCCTTTAGAAACTTTTACTTTAATTAATTAAATATAGCTAGCTTACTATTACTTAGCTATAAAGCCCTTTTATTATTACTTTTTAATAAGTTAGTAAGAGAAATAGTAATTTTATTATATTTTTAAATAAAGTATTTATAGAATTCTATAAATTTAAGAAAGTATTAAATATTTAATATATTATAAGGTAGCTACTACTTTATTACTACCTTAATATACTTAGGCTTTACTTTAATGCTAGTAAGTATAATAATAAAGCTAAAGAAGCTAATATATATAATAAAGAATTTATATTTACTAAAATTAATATAAAGCTTAGCCTTTTAAAGTTTTTATAGAACTTATTTAATATATTCCTTATATACTACTAAGTTACTACTATAAATAAGAATATTATATAGGTAAATAATATAAATAGTATTAATAAGCTCTCTTAGTATATTATTAATATACTTTTAAAAGGTAGGTAGTATATTTACTAAGCTAAAGGGTATTATAAGATATTTAAAGTGCCTATATTAATAGTAAAATACTATTTTTTACTTATTACCTTTATAGATATAAAGCTAATAATATATATTTTTTAAGTTAACTTTTATAACTATTTTTACTTCCTTTAATTAGTTAAGGATTTTTAAAATTAATAATAATAGGGCCTTATTTTTTTTATAACCTTATTAAAGCTATAATAATTAATATATAGCTTAAGCTAACCTTCTTTTTTTAGTATAAATAGAATTAAAGTACTTAAAGAATTTATTAATTATTAAATTTATTCTTTTTACTATATATTAGCTAAATATTTATAGAGAACCTATAGCTTTTTTTTAGTAAGGTTATAAATTAGTCTCTAAAAAGGTATTTTACTATTAATTAGCTTAATTATATAAGTATAACCCTTTAAGGCTAAAGGCTAGCTTATAAGCTCTTTTAAATATATTTATAAAGTTAATATATATATTTAATAGCTTCTTTTTAGCTAGGTTACTATTTACTTACTTATTATTTTCTTTATACTTATTTTACTATTATTTTACTAAGTTATTCCCTTTTATTTAGAAGCTAGCTTTATCTTTATTATATTTAGGCACTTTTTTTACTTATACTAAGGGTAATACTAGTAATATAATATATTTCTTTTTTTATAGTAAATTTATATTAAGTATTCTATAAATATAAGGCATTTTTATATTATAAGGTATCTTTAAGTCTTATTACTTTAAAATAAAATGTATAGTTTATAATTCTTAGCTTAGTTAGCTTTTAAGAGTATATTCTTTTATATATTAGTAATATAGTAGTAAAGTTAATATATCTTACTATAACTTATACTATTAATAATACTAACTAACTTACTTAATATACCTTTATAATTAAGAACTTTACTTAAAGCACTAGCTAGTAGTATAGTATTTACTTTTATATTTACTTAGTTTTCTTTATTTAATATTTTAAAGTAAATAATTAATTTTTTAGCTTCTAAATTAAATAATATATTAATAGCTATTTAATAGTAATTTTACTATACTAATACCTTTATTTTTATTTTATTATTTATTTTTTTATAATTATATACTTTATTAATAACTAGGGTATTTATTTTATAAAAAGTACTTATTATAAAAAAAGCATAGCCTTAAAGCCTATTAATATTAATTAAAATTAAGTTTATATTTAAGGTTCTTAGTATTAAGTTCTTATAATATAAGTAATACTAGCTTATAGTATATTTATTACTTTTATATATAATATAGTTTAGTTTTAAATACTTTAGGGATATATACCCCTTCTTTTAGTACTTATAGTATTAAATATTATTAAAATCTTTATTATTAAAAGGTTTATAGCTATATTACTCTTAGCTTATTACTAAAGTATATAATTTTTATTACTTATACTTTATAAAGCTTAAGTATTTTTAATTACTTAGGGATTCTTTATTAGTAACTTTTACCTTTTTACCTTAGCTTTAAAAATAGTTTTAGCTTTAAAAAAACTTTTAGCTTAATATTTATTTCTTAATAATAAAGTTAAGGCTATTAAAAAATATATAAATTTAAAGTTATTTTAAAATAGCCTTAAAGAGCTTAGCCTTAACTTTACTTTATTTTTAAAAGAAGGTTTAAAATAATATTTTATTATTTTATTAAAGGTTTATTAATACTTTAATAGCTTTTAAGTAATATATATTTTTATTAATAGTTTTAGTTTTAAGCTATTTTATAAATTTTTATTTAAATATACTTTTTAAAGTTTATAAAGCTATTAATAGTAATATATTATATTTACTAATACTTTATATTATTAATAAAGTAGCTATTAGTATATACTACTTTAGTAGTATCTTTAAGAAATATATAAAGGTTTATAATAAATATTATATATAAGTTTAAAAAAAATTCTAAAGGCTTTTATAAATATTACCTTTATATATAAAAGCTTTAAGTTTAGCTTTTATAAGTTTTATATATATAAAGGGTACTATAATTATAAAGTAAGCTTATAGCTTAAGAATTATAATATAACTAATATTAAAAATACTAATAATACTAAGCTTATTACTTTTATAAATTTTAGTAAGATTAACTTTTTTAAAAAACTTTTAAAGTACTTTAAAGTTTTTATACTTATAGGTTATTATTATTATTATTATTGTTACTCTAGTCAGGCTAAGCCCAATAGCTAGTACCTCTGCTACTAAAACTATATAGGAAAAACCCTAGAGTAGGGAGGAAAACCTATATACAGCTGTTCCGTTATCCGCAGCGGAGCCAAAGTGGCCCCGCGCTGGTTCCGACTATATATAAATGTGCGCTGCTGGCTAAACTTGACTAGCATTGTGGGAGAGTGTGTGTTGTAAAACTATAATTGGAGAAGGTTGGTAGAGGCGCGGCAAAGCGGCGGATTGCCCTTAGGGGTAGTCTATGCTTTATTACGAGTTGCTTTAGTAACTCTTATTAGGCACTGTATCAGTCTCTTGCTATTCCCTTTAGGCTGCTGCCTCCTTACTAAAAACCTTCTACTAGCTTCTATGCCTTTACAGCGTTAGCTACGCTAGCTAGCGGCCAGCTGTTAGTGGACCGACTGCTAGCTAACCGTTAGTTACGTAAGGAAGAAAGAGATAATTATAAGAGCTGCCCTTTTCTTCTTATTTTTAACCCTTTCTCTTCTTTCTTTCTTCTTTATTCATTGCTTTTATTATAAGTATACCCCTAATCCCTTTATTACAGCGGTGCCGCTGCGTTGCTGCCTCTGACTAACTGTGGCGCTAATAAAGATGCTATTATTAAATAAAATCATTGCCCTAGGGGTAAGTACTAATCCCAACCTAATGCGCTACCGCCGCTAACCTATAGTGTAGCTAGGCTAGCTAAAGGACTAGCCCTATAAAGCTTGCTTAACACAAGCTAAAGATATTAAAAAACAGTGCTATTACACTAAAGGTTAGTACTCCCCCTATACCTATGCTACTACTATCTCTAATCCACGTAGGTATTAGCAGTGTGTGCTTTAAGTGCATAAAAGCGAAAAAAACTTGTCTAGGTATGAGTGCTTTATCCTTTGCCTACATTAGTAGTAGGTTAGTAGCTAATTAGTGCTATAGCTAAACTAAAATATTATATTATACTAGGAGACTGTTAAGCAAGTAATAAATATATAGGACCTCTATACTTTTAGGGAGCCTATTAATATAAGTGCGTAGCGGTCTAGACGTAGTGTTATTACAGTGCTAGTGTAGTGCTGACTTAGTAATAGGCTAGGGAGTATAATACTGTCTAGAAGGAGGCATAGTAACTTATAAAGGAGGCGGGGACGGCTGCCACAGTAGTGGCGCAGCTGTCCGGCGGTGCTATAGCGGTCTTAGCCTTAACCTTAGTTAGGGGCGAGATGCTACTGTAGGCCTGCTGCATTACTAATGCGCTAAAGGAATATAATAACATTCTATAGGAGGTCTATAGGCTCTGCCTACTTGCGGCATAGAGCTGCGCTAGTAAGGGGGAGGAGGGGGTAGAGAAGGAGGGGGAGGAGGCTAATAATAAGGAGTAGGGTTAGGGCTAGCTTAGGCGCGCTGCGCCTATAATGATTTATTCTAGCTGCTGTTTTTTATTTTCTATTTAATATAAATTATGTATTAGAGTGTTCTAAGCTAACTATAATATTACTGCGGTCTCCTACCGCTTCCGCCCCTACACCGCTCTAGGTGCCTTACTATACTAAGTTTTTAATATCTTTAGCCCATTATTTTTGTAGATTGTGTATAAGCCTAAACTAGGGGATGCGCCTAGTTAAAATAAGCCATTTTGTAAGTGCAGCTGCTAGCTTATTCTTTTTAAAGGCCTCCCTAACCTTACGTTAGTTATATACTAGTAGCGCGCTTATATCTATAGGGCAGAGGTGGTTAAAGTTTTTATAAGAGAGCAGGATATAGTAATAGTCTTTATTATTAGTTTAGTAGCTATATAATAGCAAATCCACCTTAGGAATGCGGCAGTGGTAGAGAAAGCTATTAAGCCTAATTTATTCTATATGTATTTAAATAAGTACTGCGGATTTATACTTAGTAAGGCTAGAGTGGATACAGACTATCTTAGCAGTAGAGGTAAAGTTAGGGTTAAGCTCCGCTGCTATACGCTTAATATAAGTCTAGCGCGCTTGCACAGTGGCCCTCTCCTAGTGCTAGCGGTCTTTCTATTTTAGGGCAAGGGCCTTAGCTAGGGATAGCTTTAGGGGATAGTTAGGGGGCTGGTTTAGAAATAGTATATAGTCTAGGCAGTTGTTAGGATTTAGGGGGCGTCCGTACCTATAGTGCATAGGCCTGTAATAGAGTTAGGCCACTATTGCTATATAGGCATTTTAGATCCTATTAGCTATACTATTAGCTTTAATTTAATAATAGAAGTAGAGTAAGCAATAGTTAAGGTAGAGGTTAATTAGGGCTATAGCTAACTTAGTTTTAATAAGGGCCTGCAGTATAGCCTTAAAGGCATTAGTAACTGTCCTTAGGCACTTAGTTTGCTTAGAAATAAATGCTTTAGCTATTTCTCTTACCTTACTACTAACTGCTGTAGGGATATAGTGCAATCCCGCGCTATAGGCAATAATACTCTAAATCACTTATATGTATAATAGGCATGCGTCTTGTATTAAACAACCCTATGTTAATGCTACTAGCAACGTAAGTGTAAGCCGCTGCTGCGCTAATTTTAACTTAACCTAACTCTAGTGTGCTTTCTAGCATAGCTTACAATAGATCCAAACTCCTAGGAAGCAGGCGGATTAGACTGGCTATATTATATTAGTACTAAGTCAGACTAGAGTTATAACTATAGCGTAGTATCTTATAAAATGTATAAGTTCGCTCTTTTTTAGGTTAAATTTAAGGCCTAACTCCTAGGACTAATCTTAGCAAATTGCCTATATAGCCTTAAGGCAGCCCTACGTCTCTTCTACTGTGTAACTATATGCTAGGATATTTATATTATTAGAGAAGCCTATAACTAATATAGACTATGCTGCCTAGAGCTTAGTATATAGTAGTATAATATAGAGTAAGAAGAGAATAGGGGAGATAGGGGACCCCTATAGTACCCCTACAGTAATAGGTAGGGGGCTAGTTATTTTACTATTAAAGAAAAGGCAGGCAGTATGCCTAGCGGTAAAGGAGTAGGTCTATACTGCAATTTAGGCAGGGATGCCAGCGGCAATAAGGGTATAAGCAAGTCGTCTATAGTGAACGGTGTTAAAAGCTACTAATATATCTAACTAGAGTAGCAACGCAATACCGCTGTAGTGCTACGCTGTACACACAGATTTTACTAATACGCTTAATGCAACTTCTATAAACTAATCCGCCCTATTGCCTATTTATAGGTTAGGCAGCGCTCTGCCTAACTTAGCTATAAGGGTAAGCTAACTCACTACTGCCGCTTCTATAACCTTACTAACTATACTAAAGAGTAAGATTAAATACTAGGCCCCTACCCTCTACTACTCTATTAGGGTCTTGCCTAGTTTATAGAGAATAATAACTTTTACCTACTAGAATAGGGTTAGGTAGTAACCAATGTAGCAGCATATATTTAGTAGGTAGGTAAGGGTTTATGCTAATAGCCTGCTATAGACTTTAAGGTAGCCCGCTAGGAGTTTATTAAGTCCTAGTGCTTTCTAGCTAGCTAGGCTCTTTATAATGCTATAGATCTCATTAGCATTAAATTAGTTCTTAGTTAGGAATGTAGCAGCATTAAGGCAGCTATTTAAATTACTTAGTATATTATTAAGTTAGGCTTAGGAAGAAGGGAAGAAACGCTTAGCTAGGGCAGCGGCTTTCTTCTAGTGTGTCTTAGCAGTTATAATATCTACGCCTTCACCCTATAGAAGAGCGGGGATTCGCTACTATTCCAGCGGTAAGCCGCTATAGAGCCGCGCCTATTATTTAAGCTTCTAGAGGTTTCCACGTTAGGCGGTTGCAGCCTTAACTGCTATACACTAGGCACTATATTATTTATTATAAATAACTCAGTTCTATGTCTATGCTGCATTAGTTGCGCGCCGCTAGTTCTCTTTAGTGTAAGACGCCCTCTACTATTAAAGTACTCTTTTAGCGTTTTAGGTTGCTTCCTTAGTATACTAGTTCCACTATAGGTTTAGCTTAAGACTGCCTTAGGGTTCCCTTAGGACTGCTATATCTACAATAGACTAAAGTTTAGCCATTAACTATTCTATAAAGTAGTTAATCTTCCCTAGTAATTAAAGTTAGGGCTCTATAACATTAGGCCAGAACCGCACTATAGCCTCCGCAGTAATAAGGTTATTGTCTATATATAACCATTTAAACCAGGGGGGATAGTTGCTACGTAGCCTAGGGCTAGAGCCTATGTGGATAAGCTATGGTATATAGTTAGACCTAGTAAGGTCTAGGCCTCCTAGGAAGTTAATATCTATACTATAGGTAGCCTAGGCATAGTTAATAGTGCTATCCCTTCTCCCCTACATTCTCTACATTACCTCGCCCTATAGCGTTATAAGTCTAAGTCGCTACCGCTTCACTAATATAAGGAGTGCGTTACATTCTACTAAGGTCTAACCGTACTAGTCCTAAAGTAGGTGGTATTAGTTAAAGTTACTAATAAATACGCTGTAATTAAGAGGCAGGGCCAATGTAAATTTAAGTAGGGGCAAAGTTTAGTTAGGTTTATAGGTTAGGGAGTAAATAGAGTAGATATTATGCCCTACTATTATAATAAAGCACCAATCCTTGCCTGCCTGCATTATCTATACCTTAGGTCTATGCTAGCAGTGCATATAGATTGCGGTATAGCTGCTCTAAGTTACAAGCTAGAAGCAGCTAAGGCTAGAATTAGGTAGTCTGCTATTTAAAGTCCCTAGTTTTTATATTACTATTATATTAGTACTAGGCTAGGACTCTAGCGCTAGGTGTATTAAATAGGTTTTCTTCTATGTATTCTAGTATATAACCTTAATTATATACCTTATATTGTATATTAGGTTAGACTTAGCTTGTTTAGGGCTGCAGCAGCCATAGGTTGCTAGCTTAGGAAGGCTTCTATAGCTGCTTGTAAACGTTGCGTTAATTCCAGCCTTAATTTAGGGAGGCGGGTATGCGGTTAACTGACTTGTTTCTAAGGCAAAGCCTCTTGTAATAGCGGGTTACTTGCATCCTATCTCTAGCTGCGGCTAGGCACTTTAGTCTATCCTTTCTGTTTTAACTAAGGGGGGGGTTTAGTAAAGGCCAGGGGCTGTGTTAGGTATGCGGCGCGTGCGCGGTTTTATTGCTTGTTAGTGGTATTGCACATACGGGACCACGCTGGGTGCGGTTCTAAATAGTTAATGCAGTGTTTGCGGATAGCTCCTATTAGTGCTAGGTAAGACTGCTTGCCTTCTATATAACGACTGGCAGCGCAGCGGCCACACCATAGGGGCGCAGTATAGTGCGCAGTAATATATCTAAATTTAAAACATCTATAACACTAATAGGGATGGATAGTATTGTTGTAGGGTTTAGCTTTAAATATCTTAGCCTTATAGATAATACTAGTATAGCATAGCCTATTTGCTGCTTTAATGCTATTAATAGTAATAATAAGGGGGGACTGTATGGCAGTGCTATGTAGCTTTTACACTATAACCCTTACGGGGCTATAACTATTAGCTATAACTAGGGCTTAGAGAATATAGTCTCTCTTCTAGTTCTGTGTATAGCGTGTAGGGAAGCCCTTAATAATAATACTAAATATATATTAGCTTAGTGCTGCTTTTAGTCTAAAAGCAGTGCTAACCTATATAGTGTCTTTAGTGTAAGGCTTTGCTGTATTCTAGAATATAATAATGGTATTACCGCTCTAAAGGCAGTAAGCTGCTACTGCAGTATTAGTGCTAGTAGCTTAATTAATAGTAGCGATAGTGTCTTTAGGTAAATGATTCTAAATAGCTTTAGCTATAGTAGTGCCTTTAATAATAGTCTTGCAATAGACTTAGGGGGGTACTGCTATAGTTATAGGGTAGACCTATTAAACTAAGGATTAGGAGATTCCCTTAGCAGTAATGCTAACCTAGCTTAGGGCTAGTGCATTCTTAGTGTTTATAGCCTTCTTAACTATGCGCTCTACTACTTCTTTAAGGTTTTAAACTATAATAGGCTTATAGGGCAATAGTAAAGTTAATATTGTTATTTTAGTAAGGGTTTAGGGCGTTAGGAGGCTGCGTTAGGCGCGCGTTAAGGCCGCATTATCTACGCGGAGGATGATATTCCACACACTCTCCAGCACCGCAGCCGGTATAAGTTTAGTTATCTTATTATATTTAACTATAAGGTAATCTAGTATTTGCTTGCGCGTAGGTAGTGGCGTAGGAGCAACTTAGGGTACTGTTAACGTGAAGCCGCCCTAACCTGCAAGTGGGTAATGGCGGCTCTGCGTAAGGCCACGGTTTCCACTATTAATATCCATTGGTATTGCCTTATCCGCCACGCCTACGCTCCGGCACTGATGCGCTATTGGAGATAGGGGTAAACGGATATAGCGATTCTTTTTCTGCACTTTTCAAGAGGTTTAGAGTCGATTCCGCGTCGCTACTGCGGTGCGGGCGAATTCGCGAAGAGTATACTTATAGGTTACTTATATAGCTTATAGTAATTAAGCTATTTTTTTAATCTTTTTATTAAGGGCTATTTTTTTATTAGTATTAAAGTTATTTATATAAGTAAAGTTAAAGTTTTTAATTATAAAATATTCTTTTTTTTAATTATATTTAATAAATAGTTCGCTTTTTATTAAACTATAATAAGATTATAGCTAATTAAATAGGTAATTCTTTTAATAAATATTTTAATTTAATTAATAGTTTACTATTTTTAAAAGAGAGAGAGATTTAGTTATTAAAGCTTAATATAAAATACTATTAACTAAAGTAAAGACTAAAATATAAAAAATATACTATAATATAGCTACTAAGTAAAGAGTAGTGCTTAAAGGTATAAATCTCTACCCTATTATATAAATATATATACTCCTTCTTTTATATACCCTTTTAGCACACTACTAAGTTACAGTAAGGGCACTATATACCTTATAACTTCTATACCTCTTTAGGTCCTATAAGGCTAGCTGTATGCGTTCCGCGGCTGCAGTTATAGCAGGAAGCGGTTATAACACCTTTATTATTAGGTATAAATTTCTTAATATAATTACTACTAATTATTTTATTAAGTATAATGCTATTTAGGGTTTATAGTTTATAGGCTTTTATAATTAATGCTTAACTATAAATTTAAAAAGGCTTATTTTATATTATTATTAACTTCTAAGTAAAGAATATATCTATAAACTAGTATATATTATAAATAAAAATAAGATCCCCTATAACTAATTAATTAAAAGGCTTTTAAATTAAATTAGCTTAGTTTTTACTTATTTTTATTATAAGTTCTTTTTAAAACTAAAGAACTTTATTTTATATTATAGTAATGTTTTTTTCTTTTTACTTAAGAATATAGATTCTAGCATTAAAAAGATTTTATACTATAGTGACCTTATTTTAATTAATAAATTACTATATTAGAAATTTTACTTTAAGGGGTAGTAGGGGCTTTTATTTATAAATAAAGTAAAAGGCTAATTACCTTTAAAAGAATTTAATTATAATATAATTAGTAAGAAAAGCTTATTTAAAATACCTTAGCTACTTTATATTAAAGCTACCCTATTTTTATAAGTATAAATACTAAAGATTAATACCTAGCTTTTATATAGCTATTTACTTTATAGTTATATTTAGATATTTATATTCTCTTTATTTCTATTTAAGGTAAGGCTCTACTTAGTTTCCCCTTTATTTCTAGCCCTTTATTATAAGTAATAAATAAAATTAAGCTAAACCTATTAATTAAATTATGAAAAACCTTTAAATAGCTTTTATACTAATACTATATATTAGTATAGCTTTAACTTAGCCTATAAGATTATATCTAGCTTTTAGAAGATACTTATACTTATAATTAAATAGTATATATTAAGTATTAATATAAATCTTACTTATAAGGTTCTTTAAAGTAATAAATATTATAATTTTATATAAGTACTAGGGTATATATTTTTAATAATCCTTATAATAATAAAGTATTCTTTATACTATATGTTATATTTTCCTTTAATAGTACCTTTAATAAGCTATTTAATAAACTATTTATATATCTTTATAAGCTATTAAGAAATAAATAGCCTTAATAATTAATACCTACTTATTTAGATTATTTATAATAAGTATAGGGCTTTTTATAGTATTAATAAGCTTTTTAAAAAGCTTTCTACCTTTAAAAAAAACCTTAAAGCTTTTTTTTTAAGTAGTAAAAGTGCTTTACTAATTAATTAAATAATTTCTTTAGTATTTAAAGGTAGAGAATAATTTACCTTAACTTAAAGTTATAAAGTATAGTTTTTACCTCCCTAAGTTAATTAGTATTAAGTTAAAAATTAATAAATTTCTTAATATTTTTTTATAACCTTATTTAAATTATTAAAAGAGCCTAAGCTTTTTCATAATAGCTTATTTATAGCTTAATTCTAGTTTTTAGAAATATATTATATTATAAAGTTAAAGATAAGAATATAGCTATAGTAATAAGTAATAATAATACTAAAGATATTATTAATAGTGCCTTAAAGCTAATGCTTTAGTATTATTATATTAGTTTTTAAAATAAAAAAAACCTTAAATAAATAAATATAGAGTTTATAAAGAGTATAAAGTAAAGTATAATATTCCTATTTAGTTATATGTTATAGTCTAGGTCTTTAACCTAACCTTAGTAAGGCTGCGGACTGCGCGCAGCTGGCACCCACCCTAGCGACGACCGACCAATATAGATGTCAATTGATCAGATCTTACTAACCTAATTAATGCATATCCTTTTGCCTATAGCTGCCGTAGCTGGCAAGGGATCCGGGCAACCGGTATTAACTGCGCTAATATCCGCAATAACCTAATTAGGTTAGTTTATAATAATTAATTAGGTTTAAGGTTATAGGTTTAATTCCCGTGTGTGTAGGCGGGGGGTTGTGCTTAGGCTTACAAGGACCCACTATAAGCGGAGAGAAGTGGGTCCCTTAGGGGGTGTGCGGTATTAGTTAAGAGGGTAGGGAAAGTAGGGCTATGTTATAGTTTAGGTCTTTAACCTAACCTTAGTAAGGCTGCGGACTGCGCGCAGCTAGCACCCACCCTAGCAACGACTAACCAATATAGATGTTAATTAATTAGATCTTACTAACCTAATTAATGCGTATCCTTTTGCCTACAGCTGCCGCAGCTAGCAAGGGATCCGGGCGACCGGTATCGACTGCGCTGACATCCGCGATGACCCAATCGGGTTAGTCCATAACATATATTATATTTAACCTTAGCATTATTTTATATACTACTTTTAAACTATATAGGGTATTACTTACCTTTATACTTTTAAGAGAGAGCAGTACCTTAGCTAATATTTCTAATATTAACTATATGTATAATATCTTTATAACCCTTAGTTAAATTAATTAATTATAAGATTAGTATAATAAATACTATATTAATTACCTTTTTTATTACTTTTTTATATTTTAAGCCCTATATTTATTTCATTTTTTTATATAAAAGTATTATTCAAAGTAGTATAATTATAGTAAAATAAGGTATTTAAAGATAGTAAAAGGTAGTAAGGCTAAGAAAGAAATATATATCCCTTAAACTATTATAAATAACCTATTTCTTAAGCTTAAGGATCTTTTTTTTAGTAAGCTTATAGCTATATATTCTATAGAGGTATTTAATAATAATAGCTATAAGCTAATAGAATTTACTTTTAACTATAAGAGTAGTATAATTAATAAGTTTAAGGTTTAAAAGAATATTATTTAAATTAATTAAATATTTTATAATATATTTTTAGACTTTAGGTAAGATCTTAGTATTATTATATATTATAATAAGCCTCTTTATAGTAATATTATTAAAGAAGGGTATATTAATATAAGGTATTAAGTTAAAAAGAATATATCTTATAATTTTAATAAATTATATAATTAAGTTTATAGCCCCTTAAGGGAGGTAGTAAAGCCTAAAAAGTTTTATTAAAGTTATAATTATAATAAAATCCTAGCTTATATTAGCTAACTCTATTTAATTATATCTAAAGAGAAACTTAATAAGTAAAAGTATTTTATATATTAAGAACTCCTTACTAAATAATTTAGTATATTATAAAATACTTATAATCTAAATAGTAATACTATTATACCTTATAATAAATAAAATTAACTTAAATACTTTATTTTTCTTTATAATTAAAAAATAAGGATTTTAATAAAAATTATATAATTCTTTTAGTAAACTATAATTTAACTTTTTCTTTCGTAATTTAATTAATTTTCCTTAAAGGGTATAAGGAATTAGAATTAATCTTACTTACTAAGCTAAATACTTAATAACCTTAATAACTTAAAAAGGTATAATAAAAGAATTAATCTTTTTAGTATTAAATAAGTTTTAGTTTAAATGTAGCCTCTTTATTACTAAGAATTTTCTTAAAAACATTAAGTTCTTAAAGGGTAAAATATTCTTTAGTTTTATAAACTATTTAATTAAGTCTTTTTTAAGTTAACTAAAATCCCTTTAAATATTTAAAGAATTATTTTATAATAAATTCCTTATAGTTTTTATTAATATTAAGGTATACCTTAACCTTATTTTACTTTTTTATTTTTTATTCTAGGTCTTTATTAAGAATAAACTTATTAAAGTAAATATTATTAAAGGGATATACCTTTTAACTAATATACTTATATATACTATTTACTATTAAATTAAATAATTATATATAGTAAAATAGCTAGATTTCTTTAGTAGTATTTTTTTATTAATTAGTTTAATTAATAAGGGCTTATTTAAAAATAAGCACTATAATTTTATTCTCTTTTTATTTAATAATTAGTATTAAAATCTTATTTTTTTTTGTTCAAAGTTAATCTTTTTTTATATTATTTAATTAAATAGCTTTAACTTCTTAAATAACTTTTCCTTACTTATTATAAGTAAGTTAACTATAACCCTAAAAAGCAGTACCCTATTAACTATATTCTATATAACTAATTTAGTAATATAGAATATAACTATAATATTTTTAAAGTAATATTTTATTCTTAGCTTTCTATAGCCTTAGCTATAATAAAATAATACCTATATTTATTAAATAAATAGTATTTTTAAAATTAAAAAGGTTAAAACTTTATTAAGTGCTATATAAAAGTATACTAGTATTTAAATATTATTAAAAAAAAGCTTTATAGAAACTTCTCCTTTAAGTTTAATAGTATTATTTAAGTAAAAAGTACTATTAATATTAATATTTATTAAATATATCTTTAAACTAGCTTTATATATAAATTCTTTTATAATTTAGTTTCTTTATACCTTATAATTCATTAAAGCTAGTATAAATAGTTCTTTTAGCTCCTTAAGGTAAACCTATAGGTAGGGGAAATCTTATAAATAGCCTATTATTATATATAAGTAAACTACTTTATAAGTCTTTTTCTTATTATTTAATACTTAACTTATTTAAGCTAAGTTAGTTTTAATATAATTTAATAAATTATAGCTTAAATAAAGTAAGTTAGTATAAAAAGTTTTTACTTTTAGATTTTTATATAGTTACTTTTATAAGGTATTACTAACCTTAACTATAGTATCTTTAATTAATTATATATTAAGTTTTTTAATATTTTTTTTATTCTTTTTAATAAGCTTAGTTATAGTTTAAATAACTTAGTTTATTATTCTTTAATTAAATAATCTTTATACTTTTTAATACTAATAGTTTTAAGATTAAATTACTTTAATTAACTTTAATATTTTATTATAATAAAAAACCTTTTTAATTCCCTTAGTATAAGTAAAGTATTTATTAGTAGCTTATTTAACTAATAGTAAAAAGAGCTTAAAAAGGTTTTATAAGCTTATGCTTATTTTCTTACTAAAAACCTTTTTATATAGCTAAGTAATAAGGTAGTTTTATAGAAACTCTTTTCTATACCTAATAATACTAAAAGTTTTTTTTTAGGTTTAACTTACTATAGTAGTTTATAAATAATTCTTAATTAAAGGTTTATTTATAATTTCTTTTATTTAAGTTATTTTTAATATATTAATATTAATAGCTATCTTTATTTTATAAGGCTGTCTAACCCTTTTTAAGGTTATAACCCTAGTTTTAAGCTATAGGTTTTTTATTAAAACCTTAGTAAGTATAGGTTTTTATTATTTAGGTCTATAAAGTAAAGGGTTTAATTATTTAGTAATATTATTAATAACCTTTTTTTTATTAAATAATATTATTTAATAGTTAATAAGGATATCCTTATAGCTTAAAACCTAATTTATAAAATAATTAATAGTATAGTTTTTAAAGTGCTTAACTTAAAACATAGCTAGGTAGTAAATATAACTCTTTATATTAAGAAATAAATTATAAAGAATTAGTAAAACTTAATACTTTAGTAAATTATCCCTAATAGTAAGGATTTAACCTTAGGAGTTATATTATATAAACCTAATTTTTTAATTATATTTTAAAAGGTTCTAATAATTAGAGGAATAGCTTTCCTTTTATTTATGAGGGCTTAAGATATTAAAGTAAATATTAATATACTTTTTTTATTCCTTAGCCTATACTATATCATAAAATATAAATTATAGAAACTTTAGTATTTTATTTACTTAATATAAGGGATTAAATAATTATACTTAACCTTAAAGTATAGTAATTTATAATTTCTTAAGTTTTTTAGTTAAGGTATTAATTCAAATCTTATCACTATTACTTTTTTTATTTTAAAATAAAAATAAAAATAAGTTAATAGCTAAAATATTAATCCCTTAAGAATTCTTAGTAATAAAAGAAGCTAACTAAAGAATTTTTTTAAAATTAAATACTTAGTTATTAATATAAGCAGCAATAGTTTTAGAAAGGTTATAATTCTTAAGTTATAAATATATCTTTATATAGTTATTTAGCTTAACCTATAAAGCTTTATATTTTTTATAAATAAACTACTTTTTATTAAACCCTTACTTATTTATAAAGCTAATAATAATTTAGCTAGGGATAGCTTTATTAATATGTATAGATTATATAAAGAGAGTTTTTTAATTATTAGGGAAAGCTTTTTATATTAATGCTTAATAGTATTATAACTATAAATAGGTATTAAATAATATTTATAGGCATTATATATTAAGCTTTTTAAGCTAATTTATTATACTTTTAATTCTTTTTTAAGGGGTATTTTAATACTAAAGAAGTAAGGCTTCCTTAGTATTTTATTAAGAATATATAGTTATAAGGGTTTTAATATTCTTATAAAGCTTAAAAGTAAATTCTTTTTTAAGTATTTAGTATTATTTATTATTAAAAAGGCTAAGAGTATATATTTTGACTTTAAAGTTCTTTAGAAAATCTATAATATTTTCTTTAGTAAACTAATTAATATAATAATTACTTTAAAGAGATATAAAAGCCCTTTATTTATTAAATATTTCCCTAAAAAGCTTAATAAAGGTCTTTAAGTTAATACCCTTAATAAAACTAATAAAATTAAATATATTAATAAAAAAAGGGTTTTCTTTTAAAGTAAGGTTAGGTATTAGGTATTTTATATTAATTTAGTTAAAGAAAGAAGAAAAGGCTATTAAAATTAGTTTAAGCTATTCCTTAAGGCTAATATTATTAAATATAAATATAAAAGTTAAATTAATTAATTAATTAAAAGGTTTTCTTTCTTTATAAATAATTTATTTACTATAAAATAAACTATATTATTATTTAATAAAATTAATTAAGCTATTTTTCTTTATAACACTATATATTAAAATAAAGATTTTTATAAAGAAATTCTAAGTTATAAAAAGGAAAATACTTATAATTAATATAATAATATAGAATTTAATTAAATTAAATATAATTAAATAATCTATAGCTTTCTTTACTTTAAGAAGAGAGGTAATAGCATTTTAAGTAGGTTTTAATAAATTCTTCCTTTTTCTTAATATATTAGTATTATATCTTTATATACTAAAGGTTATTAACTTTTATTCTATTAAGTATAATTTATAATTTAAAGGGAGATTCTTTTTTATATTAATTAAGTTTTATAATATTTTAATACTTTTAATTAAATAATTTAAATATACTAGAGTATTTTTTCTATAGTTTATTATCTTAGTTTTATAAGTTTAGCTAGTTATAATAAGGTTTAGCTTTAAATTAAGGTTTGTACTTATACTTTATTATTTCTAATAATATAATAGATTTATAAAGACTAAAAAATATATTTTACTTAAGTAAAACCACTATTTATAATAAAAGAAAAGAAATATAATACTAAAAGAGGTAGTATACCTATAAATATAATAAAGCTCCCTATTATAGTTTAAATTATAATAGGGGTAAGCAGATACTTAAAAGAAAGAAATCTATATAAGAAAAGTTATAATTAGTTAGAATTTCTTCTAATTAAATAGTTATGATTAGTAGAAAGTGGAAAATAGTAAAGAATTTATAATAAAATATAAAATATCTTTAATATAGTACTAATTATAGCTAGGTTAATAAAACATTATAGTAATAAGTGCTTTTACATTTATACACTAAAATTAAAAAATAGAAAACGGATAATATTTTTAACTATTTAAGGGCTTAGAACCTTTTTATACTATTTAATTGGATAGTTTAATTATATTGTGCTAAGGGCCAATGTCCTTAGTTATCACGATGGCCTCTTTTCCACCTATCTAAGGTCCATGTCTCTCTAGCCCCGACACAATATATATATATTAGAAATAACTGAGGTGGGTGCTATAGAGCATAGCTTACTAAGGTAGTGGGCTTAGTAAGCGTGCACACACAGGTCCACTGCTCTGCAGAGCAGAGCACTGTAGCAAGCTATAGTTAGCTAAATCTTATATAAAATAGAAGCTTTTATATTACTTTCAGCACTATTTAATTTGCTAAAGAATTTATAATAATATTTAAGAAATTATATTTAATATCTAACTTTATAGGTATATATAGCTATTAAGAGTAATGCTAACAGTTAATATAGTCAGTAGCTATAAGGGGGTTTTTTACCTTTTTTTCTTATATACCTACTAACCTTATTAGTAGATTCTAGTTACTAGCTAGCCTTTATAAGCTACTTTTTATTTTCTATAAAATTTATTTATATAGAAAAATAAAAAAATAAACTTATAACTATATAAACTAGCTACTAATATGCTTATTAATTAGTTAACTTAGTAAAAATTAAGATATATAACTAAAAAATTAATTTTTTAAATAATTATATAAAAAGAAAGCCCTAAATTTAGTAATAAAGAATCTAGTCTTAAAATTCTTTATAAATTCCTTTTTATTATAAAAAATAATAAAATCTAATATTATAAAAGTAACTACCTTTACTAATTAAGCTATTTTTAGTAGCTTAGTTAGCCTATTTAATTTATTTCTCTATAGCTTTACTAATTACTCTATAAATTTAATTTAAAGTTAGCCCTATACCTAATAGCTATTAGCCTAACTGCATAGCTATTAAAATAGGCATAGAAGGGCAGAAAAGGTTAAAAAGTAAAGATTTATAGGGACCTCGCAGCTGCGAGCTCCACGCACACGTGACCTTCGGTCGGATTTCTGTGGTTGTGCCGTGCGCGCGCGCGCACGCTTGCCGGCTTGCACTGACTTGCAAAGCCCTCTATAAGGTGTTTCTATAAGCACTATAATTATAGCACTTATAGTAAGGAATCCCTTATAAATAACCCTGTTATTTTCAACAATATACTATTAGAGCTAGCCTTATATATAGCTTTATATTAGTATATAGGTAGAAGGGAGACACTATGCCTCTCTTTTTTCTCCTTATACTTAATAATAACTTTATCAACACTAGATTATAGTAGCTATCTAGGCTAGTCCATAACAAGTACTAGCTTCATGAGAAAGAACTAATTATCATAAGTTTACTATTTATAAGGTTTTTATTAAGATGTTTGTAATATTAAAAATAAAACAAAACCCTTTTTATTATAAAACAATATTTAAAAAACCTTTAAGCTTTTACTAAATATTAATATATAAATAGTAAGCATTAAGTATACCTAAAACTCTTTATTATTAAAAAACTTATTTATTAAAACCCTATAGATTTTTCTATACTTAATATTAAGTAAGAAATAATATAAAATATTATTTATAAAGCTAAGCTTAAATACCTTGTTAAAAAGGTAAACCTAGTATTAAAAATTAAAAATACTATGCTAAACAATTGCTTAGAAAACACTAATAAAATAGTTATATATAAAATTCTTCAAATATATTAATAAATTAATAAAAAAGTCCTAAAGTATAAAAATCAAAAACCCTTCCAAGAGTCTAAATATCTTAATTTATATTAAGAAAAATAATATCTTTTTATAAAAAAGAGAACAAGGCTACCTGTTTATGATACGAAGGGTTTATTCTATTCTCTATCTATATATAGTTATTATAAATTATATAGTTATAGTTAATAATTATTATAAATTAGCTTAAAAGGGATTTATATTTTAGTGTTAATAGTGTTATTATTAACTATAAGAAAAGAGAAAAGAGGCTTAGTATCTGTTATAACCGCTTCCTGCTATAACTGCAGCCGCGGAACGCATATAGCTAGCCTTATAGAACCTAAAGGGGTATAGGAGTTATAAGGTATATAATGCCCTTACTATAACTTAGTAGTGCGCTAAGAGGGCATATAAAAGAAGGAGTATATATATTTATATAATAAAGTAAAGATTTATACCTTTAAGTACTATTTTTTATTTAATAGCTATATTATAATATATTTTTTATATTTTAGTCTTTACTTTACTTAGTAGTATTTTATATTTATTCTTAATAATTAAATTTCTTTCTCTTTTAAAAATAGTAAAATATTAATAAATTAAAATATTTATTAAAAGAATTATTTATTTAACTAGCTATAACCTTACTATAGTTTTATAAAAGGCTAACTATTTATTAAATATAATTAAAAAAAAAGGTATATTTTATAATTAAAAACTTTAACCCTATTTATATAAATAACTTTAATATTAATAAAGAAATAGCCTTTAATAAAAAAATTAAAAAAGTAGCTTAGTTACTATAAGCTATATAAGTAGCCTATAAGTATAAAAACCTTAAGGCACTTTAAAAGTTTTTTAAAAAAGTTAATTTTATTAAAGATTATAAAAGTAATAAGCTTAGTATTATTAGTACCTTTAATATTAGTTATATTATAACCCCTAAGCTATAGGCTTACCCTATAGTTATAGCGCCCTTTATATATATAAAACTTATAAAAGCCTAACTTAAAGCTTTTATATATAAAGGTAATACTTATAAAAGCCTTTAAAATTTCTTATTAAACTTATATATAGTATTTACTAAAAACCTTTATATATTCCTTAAAAATATTATTAAAGTAATATATATTAATAGCTACTTTATTAATAATAAAAAGCATTAGTAAATATAATATACTACTATTAATAGCTTTATAGACTTTAAAGAGTATACTTAGGTAAAATTTATAAAATAGCTTAAAATTAAAACTATTAATAAAAATATATATTATTTAAAAGCTACTAAAGTATTAATAAATCTTTAATAAAATAATAAAATATTATTTTAAATTCTTTTTTAAAAATAAAGTAAAGTTAAAGTAAAGCTTTTTAAAGCTATTTTTAAATAACTTTAAATTTATATATTTTTTAATAATTTTAACCTTATTACTAAAAAGTAAATACTAAGCTAAAAGTTTCCTTAAAGCTAAAACTACCTTTAAGGCTAAGGTAAAAAGGTAGAAGTTATTAATAAAGTATTCTTAAGTAATTAAAAATACTTAAGCTTTATAAAGTATAAGTAATAATAATTATATTCTTTACTAGTAAGCTAGGAGTAATATAGCTATAAACTTTTTAATAATAAAGATTATATTAATATTTAATACTATAAGTATTAAAAAAAAAAGTATATATTCCCTAAGTGCTTAAAACTAAACTATATTATATATAAGAGTAATAAATATACTATAAGCTAGTATTACCTATACTATAAAAACCTAATACTAAAAACCTTAAATATAAACTTAATTTTAGTTAATATTAATATACTTTAAAGCTATACTTTCTTTATAATAAGTACCCTTTATAAAATAAATACCTTAGTTATTAATAAAGTATTAAATTATAAAGAAATAAATAATAAAATAAAAATAAAGATATTAGTATAGTAAAATTATTACTAAGTAGCTATTAAGGTATTATTTAATTAAAAAGCTAAAAGATTAATTATTTACTTTAAAATATTAAATAAAAAAAACTAAGTAAATATAAAAGTAAATACTATACTACTAACTAATGCTTTAAATAAAGCGCTTAATTATAAAGGTATATTAAATAAATTAGTTAGTATTATTAATAATATAGGTTATAGTAAAATATATTAACTTTATTACTATATTACTAATATATAAAAGAATATACTCTTAAGAGCTAATTAAGCTAAGAATTATAAACTATTAATTCTATTTTAAAGTAATAAGACTTAAAGATACCTTATAATATAAAAATACCTTATATTTATAAAATACTTAAAGTAAATTTACTATAAAAGAAGGAATATAATTATATTACTAGTATTAATCTTAATATAAATAAAGAAAGTGCCTAAATATAGTAGAGGTAGACCTAGCCTATAAATAAAGAGAAATAACTTAGTAATATAATAATAAAATAAATATAAAGAAAATAATAAGTAAGTAAATAGTAACCTAGCTAAAAAGAAACTACTAAATATATATATTAACTTTATAAATATATTCTTAAAAGAGCTTATAGGCTAGCTTTTAGCCTTAAGGGGTTATACTTATATAATTAAGCTAATTAATAGTAAAATACCTTTTTAGAAACTAATTTATAACCTTACTAAAAAAAAGCTATAGGTTTCTTATAAATATTTAGTTAATATAAAATAAAAAAAATAGATTTAATAATTAATAAGTCCTTTAAATGCCTTAATTTTACTTATACTAAAAAAAGAAGGTTAGCTTAAGCTATATATTAATTATTATAGCTTTAATTAAATTATAAAAAAAAATAAGGCCCTATTACTATTAATTTTAAAACTTCTTAACTAATTAAAAAAAGTAAAGGTAGTTATAAAGGTTAATTTAAAAGATATATATTATTAACTATATATTTATAAAGGTAATAAGTAAAAAATAGTATTTTACTATTAATATAGGCATTTTAAATATTTTATAATACCCTTTAGCTTAATAAATATACTAGCTACCTTTTAAGAGTATATTAATAATATACTAAAAAAGCTTATTAATACTATTTATATTATTTACCTAAATAATATTCTAATTTATAATAATAATTTAATAATATATAAAGGGTATATTAAATAGATTCTATAAAAACTTTAAAAGGCTAAGCTTTATACTAACCTTAATAAATATAAATTCTTTACTATATATATTAGCTTTCTTAGCTTTATTATTATACTTAATAGCATTAAAATAGAGCCTAAGTATATTAAGGTAATAATAAAGTAGTAGCTACTTTATAGTATATTAAATATTTAGTGCTTTCTTAAATTTATAGAATTTTATAAATACTTCATTTAAAAATATAGTAAAATTACTATTTCTTTTACTTATTTACTAAAGAGTAATAATAAAAAGGCTTTATAGCTAAGTAATAATAAGCTAGCTATATTTAATTAATTAAAGTAAAAGTTTTTAAAAGCTTTTATTTTTATTTATTTTAATTTAAAAGCACTACTTAAAGTAAAAATAAATATATTAGCCTTTATTATTAAAGCTATTATAGCTTAACTATAGCTAAGTAGCTAATATTTTATAGCTTATATATTATAAAAGCTATTTAGCCTAAAACTAAAATATATAATACTAAATAATAAGCTTTTTATTATTTAAAAAGCTTTTTAAATATAAAGGTATTACTTAGCTTATTTAAAGTACCTTATTTAAGTTATTATAAATTAGTTAAATTATAAATATTTTACTATAAAGCTAAAGCTATTTAGCTACTAAGTAAATATTCTTAATAAGCTATACTTATTTAATTTTATTATAAAGTATTAGCTAAATAAGCTAAACCTTATAAATAGCTTATTTTAAAGACTAAACTACTTTTTAAAAAAAATAGTAATAAAAGCATATATATTATATTTACTACTATTTCTTACTAAGTTATAAGTAGTAAGCAGTATAGCTATAATATATAGCTAATAGCTAGCACTCTAAATATTTAAAATAAACTACTGAATTATTATATTAGCTAGCCTTATTACTTATTAGTAATAATTTAAAACTAAGCTATATATAAGTAATAACTAAGCTAGTTACTATATACCTTACCTAAGTTTTTTTATTATAAATTAAAGGCTAAGCTAAGTAAAATAAATTATATAAAATAATATAAGTTAAAGTAAGTATTTCTTAACCTTATAATAAAATAAGTTTATAGCTAAAACCTAATAGTTTAGATTTAAATACTTAAATATTATAAAAGAACTAGCCTATAGGTAGTATAAATACTATAAGTAAAGAAGTAGGTAGCTGTTATAACCGTTCCTCCCTAAGGCTTTGCGTACAGCTAGCCTTATAAGACCTAAGGGAGGCATAGGAGTTATAAGGTATATAGTGCCCTTACTATAACCTAGTAGCGTGCTAAGAAGGCATATAAAAGGAGAAGCGTATATATTTATATAATAAGGTAGAGATTTATACCTTTAAGCACTATTCTTTACCTAGTAACTATATTATAGTATATTTTCTATATTTTAGTCTTTACTTTACTAAGTAGTATTCTATATTTAGCTTTAATAATTAAATCTCTCTTTTCTTTAAAAATAGTAAACTATTAACTAAATTAGAATATTTACTAAAAGAGTTACTTATTTAACTAGCTATAACTTTATTATAGTTTTATAAAAGGCTAACTATTTATTAAATATAATTAAAAAAAAGGGGTATTTTATAACTAAGAACTATAACCTTATTTATATAAATAACTAAAATACTAATAAAGAAATAGCCCTTAATAGAAAGATTAAAAAAGTAGCTTAGTTACTATAAGCTATATAAATAGTTAATAAGTATAAAAACCTTAAAATACTTTAAAAATCTCTTAAAAAAGTTAACCTTATTAAAAATTATAAAAGTAATAAGCTTAGTATTATTAGTACCCTTAATATTAATTATACTATAACCCCTAAGCTATAAGCTTACCCTATAGTTATAATACCCTTTATATATATAAGACTTATAAAAGCTTAATTTAAAGCTTTTATATATAGAGGTAATATTTATAAAAGCCTTTAGAATTTTTTATTAAACTTATATATAATATTTACTATAGACTTTTATATATTCCTTAAAAATACTACTAAGGTAATATATACTAATAGCTATCTTACTAATAATATAAAGCGCTAGTAAATATAATATATTATTACTAATAGCTTTATAGACTTTAAAGAGTATACTTAAGTAGAATTTATAAAATAGCTAAAGATTAGAACTATTAATAAGAATGCTTACTACTTAAAAGCTATTAAAGTATTAATAAACCTTTAATAAAATAATAAAATATTATTTTAAACCTTCTTTTAAAAATAAAGTAAAGTTAAGGCTAAGCTTTTTAAAGCTATTTTAAAATAACTTTAAATTTATATATTCTTTAATAGCCTTAACCTTATTATTAAAAAGTAAATACTAAGCTAGAAGTTTCCCTAAAGTTAAAACTACCTTTAAAGCTAAGGCTAAAAGGTAAAAGTTATTAATAAAGAATCTCTAAGTAATTAAGAATGCTTAAGTTTTATAGGGTATAAGTAATAGAGATTATACTCTTTAGTAGTAAACTAAAAGTAATATAACTATAGACTTTTTAATAATAAAGACTTTAATAATATTTAATACTATAAGTACTAAAAAAAGGGATATATATTCCCTAAATGCTTAAAACTAAACTATATTATATATAAAAGTAATAAATATACTATAAGCTAGTACTACCTATACTATAAAAACCTAATACTAAGAACTTTAAATATAAACTTAATTTTAATTAATACTAATAGGCTTTAAAGCTATACTCCCTTTATAACTATTACCCTTTATAAAATAAATACCTTAAGTATTAATAAAGTAGTTAAATATAGAGAGATAGATAATAAAATAAGAATAAAGGTATTTATATAGTAGAATTACTATTAAGTAGCTATTAAAGCATTATTTAATTTAAAAGCTAAAAGATTAATTATTTACCTTAAAATATTAAATAAAAAAGACTAAGTAAATATAAAAGTAAATACTATAATACTAGCTAGTGCTTTAGGTAATTTACTTAAGTATAAAGGTATATTAAATAAGTTAGTTAATATTACTAATAGTATAGATTATAATAAAATATATTAGGTTTACTGCTATATTGCTAATATATAGAAGGACCTACTCTTAAATACTAACTAAGTAAAGAATTATAAGCTATAAATCCTATTTTAAAATAATAAAACTTAGTAATATTTAATAATATAAGAATGCCTTATATTTACTAAGCACTTAAAGCAAATTTACTATAAAAAAAAGAATATAATTATATTACTAATGCTAGCCTTAGTATAAATTAAGGAGATACTAAGGAATAATAAAGATAGAATTAGCCTATAAGTAGGGAAGAGTAATATAGAAAAACCTTAGCCTAATAAGTAAAGTAAAAATAATAAGTAATTAAGTAGTAACCTAACTATAAAAAAGCTACTAAAGATATATACTAAGTTTATAAATATATTTTTAAAAGAATTTATAGGCTAGCTCCTAGCCTTAGAAGGCTATACTTATATAATTAAGCTAATTAATAGTAAAATACCTCCTTAGAGGCTAATTTATAACCTTACTAAAAAGAAGCTATAAATTCTCTATAAATACTTAGCTAATATATAGTAAAAAGAATAAATTTAATAATTAATAAGTCCTTTAAGTACTTTAATTTTATTTATACTAAAAAAAGGAGGTTAGCTTAGGCTATATATTAATTATTATAGCCTTAATAAGGTTATAAAAAAGAATAAAGCCCTACTACTATTAATATTAGAAATCCTTAACTAATTAAAGAGAGTAAAGGTAGTTATAAAGGTTAACTTAAAAGATATATACTATTAGCTATATATTTATAAAAGTAATAAGTAAAAAATAGTATTTTATTATTAATATAGGCACTTTAAATATCTTATAATACCTTTTAGCCTTATAAATATACTAGCTACTTTCTAAGAGTATATTAATAATATACTAAAAGAGCTTATTAATACTATTTATATTATTTACCTAAATAATATTTTAATTTATAGTAATAACCTAGTAGTATATAAGGGGTATATTAAATAAGTTTTATAGAAACTCTAAGAAACTAAGCTTTATACTAACCTTAATAAATATAAATTCTTTACTATATATATTAGCTTTCTTAGCTTTATTATTATACCTAATAGCATTAAAATAAAGCTTAAGTATATTAAAGTAGTAGTAAAGTAGTAGCTACCTTATAGTATAATAAATATTTAGTATTTCCTTAGGTTTATAGGATTCTATAAACGCTTTATTTAAGAATATAGTAAAATTACTATTCCCCTTACTAACTTATTAAAAAGTAATAATAAAGAGGCTTTATAACTAAGTAATAGTAAGCTAGCTATATTTAATTAACTTAAGTAAAAGTTTCTAAAAGCCCTTATTTTTATTTATTTTAATTTAGAGGCACTACTAAGGATAAAGATAAATATATTAGCCTTTACTATTAAAGCTATTATAGCTTAATTATAGCTAAGTAGCTAGCACTCTATAGCTTATATATTAAGAAAGCTATTTAGCCTAAAACTAAGATATATAATACTAAATAGTAAGCTTCTTACTATTTAAAAGGCCTTCTAAATATAAAGGTATTACCTAGCTTATTTAAAGCACCCTATTTAAGTTATTATAAAAACTTAAATTATAAGTACCTTACTATAAAGCTAAAACTATTTAGCTACTAAGTAAATGCCTTTAATAAGCTATATTTATTTAACTTTATTATAAAGTATTAGCTAGGTAAGCTAAACTCTATAAATAGCTTATTTTAAAGACTAAACTACTTTTTTAAAAAAGTAATAATAAAAGTATAAGCATTATACTTACTATTATTTCTTACTAAATTTATAGCTAGTAAGCTATATAGCTTTAATATATAACTAATAGCTAATACTTTAGATATTTAGAATAAGGTTACTAGATTATTACACTAGCTAGCCTTACTACCTACTAGTAGTAAGCTACTACTAAGCTATATATAAATAATAACTAAGTAAAATATAAAGTATTTAGCCTAAATCTTTTTATTATAAATTAAAAGGTAAGTAAAGTAAGAGAGATTATATAAAGTAATATAAGTTAAAGCTAATATACTTTAACCTTATAATAAAAAGAGTTTATAGCTAAGGCCTAATAGTTTAGGTTTAAATACCTAAATATTACTAAAGAACTAGCCTATATATAGTATATATACTATAAATAAGGGGATAGGTAGCTAAAATATTAGAATTTTAAAGAATAAAACTAAGTATCCCCTTAACTCTATAAGGCACTTAAGTTAGCCCTACCTATTATATAGTAGACTTCTACCTAAGGAGAGAACTTACTAAAAGCTTATAATAAGATTATTAGCTATTAAAAGAATCTTTTTTAAGTTAATTTCTAATAAAGCTAATTATAAAGAATTAGTTATTTTAATATTTAAGACTTTAAAGTCTATATAGTTAAGGGATGCTTTAGTATAGTAATAATTAAAGCTATTAAGTAGTAGTAAGATACTAGTGTCCCTAAAGAGTATTACTTAAATAGTTAATAAAAATAAATTACTGCTATATAAGGGCTAGGTATATATTTTAATTAAAATAAAAAGTAAAATTTTATAGCTAACTTATAATAATCTTATAGTAGGCTATTATAAAGTTAGTAAAACTATTAAATAAGTTATAAGCTAGTATTTCTAGCTAGAGCTAAAATAAAATATTAAAACCTATATTAGTAATTATATAAATTATTAGCTTAATAAGCTAAGGTTATACTAACCTTATAGTAAGCTAGTAGTACTACTAATACTAAAAAGACTATTCTAAGAAATCTTAATAAACTTTATTATAAGCTTACCTTTAGTTAAGTAAGTAAATAGTAAAATATATAATATAATCCTAGGAGTAATAAATAAATTTTCTAAGTATACACTATATATTACTATAACTATAATAATAACTAATAGTAACTTAGTAACTATTTTTATTAAAAATATTTTTTATAACTATAGTATACTAGAAGGTATTATAAGTAATAAAGGTATAGTTTTTACTAATAAATTCTAGAGGACTTTCTACTACCTTTTAGTAACTAAGTAGCTATTTAGCACTATATTTTACCTTTAAACTAATAGTTAAATTAAAAAAATAAACTAAATCTTAGAATATTATTTATAAGCCTTTAGGTATATAAAATAAATTAACTAGCTTAATTACTTAGCTTTTATATAGTTTATATATAATACTAGCTATTATATAGCTTATAGCTATATACTAGTAGAGTTACTATAAGGGTATAAACCTAAAGGACTTAACTAAGTAATAAAGCTATTAAATATTATTAATTAAGGTGCTAAGGTTAGAGTAAAAGAATTATAAGCTAAATATATAAAGATAAAGCAGCTACTTAGCAATACCTAGGCTTAGTATATAAAATACTATAATACTAAGCATAAGCTAATAAACTTTAATATTAAAGACTATATTCTTTTTTTATAAAAAATATTAACTTATAGTAACTAAGCTAAAAGCTTATAGTAAAATATTTAGAACCTTACTAAATTACTAAGAAAGTTAGTTATTATAGCCTTACCTACTAGCTTAAACTACCTCTAACCCTAAGACTATATAATATATTTAATATTATAAACTTTAAGCTATTTAAAGGCAACCTATACTAAAAAAAAGTAGTAATAGTATAGCTACCTCTTAAGGAGAACACTAAGGTATATAAGGTAAAACGAATTATAACCTATAAATATAAAAATAAGTAGTAAAAATACCTAATAAAGTAAAAAGGCTATAATAAGATAGAAAACTTATAGGTGCTATAAAAAGACTTTACTTTAAAAGATATAATTAAGGATTATAAGTAGTTAATATATAGCTAAATAGTAGTATAGTTATAAGTAAAATAAGTTAATAAAGAAAGTATATATCTCTCTTTTAGTAAAAGTAAGTCTATTTAATTAAGTAAAGCTATATAATAAAAAAAAAAAAAAAATAATAATAAAAAAAAAAAGTATAAAGCATACTATTTCTATATAGTAATATTACTATTTTAATTCCTCTTCCTTATTCTCCTCCCTAGCTAAATTCTCTATTAAATTAAATAATGCCTTTAAAAATATATATAGCCTAATAAGGTATAGTAGCATAGTAGTAGGAGTCTTAGCCTACCTAGACTTAAAGTATATAAATAAAGTATAATTAGTAACCTAGTAAAGAGTTAGTAGTAGTAATAAAATAATAAAAA
>SRPU01000016.1:0-51956 GCA_018360185.1 Claviceps lovelessii
AAAATTATATTATATATCTTACTATTTACTTATTTAACTAAAGGTAAGCTTATAATAAAGTTTATTAAGATTTCTTAGAATAGTCTTTTTAGTATTAGTAGCACTACTAGCTTACTATAAGGTTAGTATAACCTTAGCTTATTAAGCTAATAATTTATATAATTACTAATATAGGTTTTAACATTCTATCTTAGCCCTAGCTAGAAATACTAGCTTATAACTTATTTAATAGTTTTGCTAACTCTATAATAGCCTACTATAGAGTTATTATAAGTTAGCTATAAAATTTTACTTCTTATTTTAGCTAAAATATATACCTAGCCTTTATATAGTAATAGTCTATTTTTATTAACTATTTAAATAGTACTCTTTAGGGATATTAGTGTCTTACTACTACTTAATAGCTTTAATTACTATTATACTAAGGCATTCCTTAACTATATAGACTTTAAAGTTTTAAATATTAGAGTAACTAATTCCTTATAGTTAGCTTTATTAAAAATTAATTTAAAAAAGGTTTTTTTAATAGCTAATAACCTTACTATAAGCTTTTAGTAGGTTCTTTCTTTAGGTAGAAGTTTACTATATAATAAATAGGGCTAATTTAAGTGCCTTATAGAGTTAAGAGAATACTTAGTCTTATTCTTTAAGATTTTAATATCTTAGCTACCTACCCCCTTACTTATAGTATATATACTATATATAGGCTAGTTCTTTAGTAATATTTAAGTATTTAAACCTAAACTATTAAGCCTTAGCTATAAACTCTTCTTATTATAAGGTTAGAGTATACTAGCTTTAACTTATATTACTTTATGCAATCTCTCTTACTTTACTTATCCTTTAATTTATAATAAAAAAATTTAGGCTAAATACCTTATATCCTACTTAATTATTATTTATATATAGCTTAGTAGCGGCTTACTACTAGTAGGTAGTAAGGCTAGCTAGTATAATAATCTAGTAACCTTATCCTAAATATTTAAGGTATTAGCTACTAGTTATATATTAGAGCTACATAGCTTATTAGCTATAAACTTAGTAAGAAATAGTAGTAAGTGTAATGCTTATACTTCTACTATTACTTCTTTAAAGAAGTGGTTTAGTCTTTAAAATAAGCTATTTATAGGGTTTAGCTTACCTAGCTAATACTTTATAATAAAGTTAAATAGGTATAGCTTATTAAGGGCATTTACTTAGTAGCTAGATAGCTTTAGCTTTATAGTAAGGTACTTATAATTTAAGTAATTTATAATAACTTAAATAGGGTGCTTTAAATAAGCTAGGTAATACCTTTATATTTAAAAGGCCTTTTAAATAGTAAGAAGCTTACTATTTAGTATTATATATTTTAGTTTTAGGCTAAATAGCTTCCTTAATATATAAGCTATAGGGTGCTAGCTACCTAGCTATAATTAAGCTATAATAGCTTTAATAGCAAAGGCTAATGTATTTATCTCTATCCTTAGTGGTGCCTCTAGATTAAAATAAATAAAAATAGGGGCTTTTAGAAACTTTTACTTAAGTTAATTAAATATAGCTAGCTTGCTATTACTTAGCTATAGAGCCCCCTTATTATTGCCTTTTAGTAAGTTAGTAAGGGGGATAGTAATCTTACTATATTCCTAAATAAAGCGTTTATAGAATTCTATAAACCTAAGGAAACACTAGATATTTATTATACTATAAGGTGGCTGCTACTCTGCTACTGCTTTAATGCGCTTAGGTTCTATCTTAATGCTATTAGGTGTAATAATAAAGCTAAGGAAGCTAATATATATAGTAGAGAATTTGTATTTATTAAGGTTAGTATAGAGCTTAGCCTCTTAGAGTTTTTATAGAACTTATTTAATATACTCCTTATACGCTATTAGGTTGCTACTATAAATTAGAATATTATTTAGATAAATAATGTAAATAGTATTAATAAGCTCTCCTAGTGTATTATTAATATACTTTTAGAAAGTAGCTAGCATATTTATAAGGCTAAAAGGCATTATAAGATATTTAAAGTGCCTATATTAATAGCAGAATGCTATTTTTTACTTATTACCCTTGTAGATATATAGCTAATAGTATATATCTTTTAAGTTAACCTTTATAACTATCTTTACTCTTTTTAATTAGTTAAGGATTTTTAATATTAGTAGTAGTAGGGCTTTATCCTTCCTTATAACCTTATTAAGGCTATAATAGTTAATATATAGCCTAAGCTAACCTCCTTTTTTTAGTATAAATAGAATTAGGGCACCTAAAGGACTTATTAATTGTTAAATCTATTCTTTTTGCTATACATTAGCTAGATATTTACAGAGAACTTATAGCTTCTTCTTAGTAAGGTTATAAATTAGCCCCTAAAGAGGTGTCTTACTATTAATTAGCTTAATTGTATAAGTGCAACCTCCTAAGGCTAGGAGCTAGCCTATAAGTTCTTTTAAAAATATATCTATAAACTTAGTATATGCCTTTAGCAGCTTTTTTATAGCTAGGTTACTACTTAGTTACTTATTATTTTTACTTTGCTTATTAGGCTAAGGTTTTTCTATGTTACTTTTCCTTACTTATAAGCTAGTCCTATCTTTATTATTCCTTAGTATCTCCTTAACTTATACTAAGGCTAGCACTAGTAATATAATTATATTCTTTCTTTTATAGTAAATTTGCTTTAAGTGCCCTATAAATATAAGGCATTCTTATATTATTAGATATTACTAAGTCTTATTATTCTAAGATAGGATTTATAGCTTATAGTTCTTTACCTAGTTAGCACCTAAGAGTAGGTCCTTCTATATATTAGTAATATAGTAGTAAACCTAATATATCTTACTATAACCTATACTATTAGTAATATTAACTAACTTATTTAATATACCTTTATACTTAAGTAAATTACTTAAGGCACTAGCTAGCAGCATAGTATCTACTTCTATATTTACCTAGTCTTCTTTATTTAATATTCTAAAGTAAATAATTAATCTTTTAGCTTCTAAATTAAATAATACCTTAATAGCTACCTAGTAGTAATCCTACTATATAAATACCTTTATTCTTATTTTATTATCTATCTCTCTATATTTAACTGCTTTATTAATACCTAAGGTATTTATTTTATAAGGGGTAATAGTTATAAAGAGAGCGTAGCCTTAAGGCCTATTAGTATTAACTAGAATTAAGTTTATATCTAAGGTTCTTAGTATTAGGTTCTTATAGTATAGGTAGTGCTAGCTTATAGTATATTTATTGCTTTTATATATAGCATAGTCTAGTTCTAGGTACTTAGGGGATATATATCCCTTCTTTTAGCATTTATAGCATTAAATATTATTAGAGTCCCTATTATTAGGAGGTTTATAGTTATATTACTTCTAGTTTACTGCTAGAGAGTATAATCTTTATTACTTATACCCTATAGAACTTAAGCATTCTTAATTACTTAGGGATTCTCTATTAGTAACTTCTACCTTTTAGCCTTAGCTCTAAAAGTAGTTTTAACTTTAGAGAAACTCTTAGCTTAGTATTTACTTCCTAGTAGTAAGGTTAAGGCTATTAAGAAATATATAAATTTAGAGTTATTCTAAAATAGCCTTAGGAAGCTTAGCCTTAACTTTACTTTATTTTTAGAAGAAGGTTTAGAATAATATTCTATTATTTTATTAAAGATTTATTAGCACCTTAGTAGCTTTTAAGCAGTAAGTATTTTTATTAATAGTTTTAGTTTTTAGCTATTTTATAAATCCTACCTAAGTATACTCTTTAAAGTCTATAAAGCTATTAATAATAGTATATTATATCTACTAGCGCTTTATATTATTAGTAAGGCAGCTATTAGTATATACTACCTTAGTAGTATCTTTAAAGAATATATAGGGGTTTATAGTAAATACTATATATAAGTTTAATAAGAAATTCTAAAGGCTTTTATAAGTATTGCCTTTATATATAGAAGCTTTAAGTTAGGCTTTTATAAGTCTTATATATATAAGGGGCGCTATAACTATAGAGTAAGCCTATAGCTTAAGGGTTATAGTATAACTAATATTAGGGGTGCTAATAATACTAAGCTTACTACTTTTATAATTTCTAGTAAGGTTAACTTCCTTAAGGGATTTCTAAAGTGCCTTAAGGTTCTTATACTTATTAGCTACTTATATAGCTTATAGTAACTAAGCTACTTTTTTAATCTTTTTATTAAGGGCTATTTCTTTATTAGTATCCTAGTTATTTATATAAGTAGAGTTATAATCCTTAGTTATAAAATACCCCTTCTCTTTAATTATATTTAATAAATAGTTAGCCTTTTATAAGACTATAGTAAGGTTATAGCTAGTTAAATAAGTAACTCTTTTAGTAAATATTCTAATTTAGTTAATAGTTTACTATCTCTAGAGAAAAGAGAGATTTAGTTATTAAGGCTAAATATAGAATACTACTTAGTGGAGTAAAGACTAAAATATAGAAAATATACTATAATATAGCTACTAGGTAGGGGGTAGTGCTTAAAGGTATAAATCTCTACCTTATTATATAAATATACACGCTCCTCCTTTTATATGCCTCCTTAGCGCGCCGCTAGGTTGTAGCGAGGGCACCACGTGCCTCGCGACTCTTATGCCCCCTTAGGCCTCATAAGGCTAGCCGTACGCGAAGCCTTGGGGAGGAACGGTCATGACATTATCCCTATAACTATTAATATATAATTATTAAGTATAAGCTAGCAAGCTAGTAAGTATTTAGCCTAGTTAAACTATAAAAAGCTAACTATAATATATAAAACTACCTAAACCTTTTAATTAGCCTATTTTATACTACTATTTATTTATAGATAGTAAGCTATAAAAAAAAGCTATTTTATACTAATAAAAAAGTAAAGGGTTAACTAGAACTATTTAACCTAATTTAATTTCTAGTTAAATATAATTTAGAAAGGGAACCTATAGAACTGCTATTAATATAAATAAAACCTCTTTATATATACCTTAGCTACTATACTTATTATAGCCTCTAACTAAATAAACTTAAAGAGATAATTTATAATAACTATTAAATACTAAGGTAAGTTTATATCTTTTATTAGTAGGTTTATTATAAAGTTTATAGAAATTTATAACTAAAACTAGTTTAAGGCTAAAATAGGCTTTAGTAAGCTTTATTTAAGCTATTAGCTTTTTTAGCTATTTATATAGTAATAGTTATAAATATACTAAGCTATATTACTAAATATACCCTTTTAATAATAGTCCCTATAAAGCGCCTAAAATATTATATTCTACTCTAAGTGCCTAAGTAAGGGTAACCTATATACCTATTTTATTAGTATTATAATAAAAGGTTTAAACTATAGAACCTAAATTTAGCCCTAAAACTAAAGAGTGCTATAGGTATTAATTATATAGTTAGCTACTTAGGCTTTTATCTCTATAGCCTTTAGAAACTTTTTATTACTTTAATATATAGCTTACTACTTAAAAGTATAAGACTTATTAGCTTAAAGGCTTTAGTTTTATAAAGACTATAAATACTTATTGCTAAAAAAAAGATATTTTAAAGGCAGTTCCTTACTACCCTTACTTAGGTTTTAGTGTATATACCCCTCTTTTATACTAATTACTTTTAGTATATAGCCCTTACCTACTCTACCTCCTCCCTTACCTTTATATAGCCCTATTTTAAGCTTTTAATAAGTTATAACTAGTATTTTACTATTAATATATTATAATACTATAGGGACTATTAAGGGTTATTATTATAAAGGGTTTTTAGATTTATTTTACTTTTATTATAAAAGAGTATTAGGCTACCCTATTAGGCACCTAGGGTAATAATATAAATAAAAGTTATAAAAAGTAAGTGTCTTTAACTAGTATATTTATTATTTTAATATTTTCTAAGGTATAGTAAAGTATTCTAGGTTTTTATAGTTAGTAAGAATAGTAAATAGGTAAGCTATGCTTTAAAGCTTTGCTCTTTAAGCCTTTAGGTAGGAGATAATAATAAGCAGTTTCTTATTATAAATTATATAGTTTTACTATACTAGCATTAGGTATACTAAGTAGTAGGCTACTAGGTATAGAACCCTCTCTATATTATACTAGGAAAGGTAGCTACCTATAGCCTCTTTAAATATATCTACCTTTACTAAAGTATTTTAGTTAAAATCCTACTAAGCTAGAACTAAGTATAAAATAAAAGCTAATTTAAGCGCTTTAAATGCTAAGGTATACTCTACTATTTACTAAAAAGGGACCCCTTTTTTTATTAAGGCTAGTAAAGGCTTAGTAAGCTTTAAAAAGTTTTTAATAAATTTCTAATAAAAGTTTATAAACCCTAGAAAACTCCTTACCCCTTAAGTTTAAGTTAGTATTTTTTAGTTATAAATAGCTATAATTTTTTTAAAGTTAGGGTAAACACTCTTCCTAGCCTTTATAATAAATCTAAGGTATTTAATCTTTTAAACCTTAAAACTATACTTATTAATATTAAGGTAAAGTCTAGCCTCCCTTAGCTACTATAATATAAGATATATTTTCTATATATAGTTCTTTTATAATTTAGAAATATAAATAAGGATATTATTTAAGTATATAGTAATAAAGTTTCTTAAAGTAAACCCTAAAGCCTTATTAATATACTATTAAAATATAGTAAAGGTATTAGTTAAACTAAAGGGGTAAATAAGCTATTTAAAAAGCCTAAATCTTATTTAAAATATAATAAAGTACTTATTCCCTTTAGTAATATAGAGGTAGTAAAATATAGCCTAAATATTTAGCTTTATAAACTATTAAGCATTAGCTAAAAACTATAATATCTTCTTAATAAGAAGTAGTAGGTAGTAGTTTTAGTTTATAATTTAGTTAAGTGCTTAGTAATTTATATAGAAATGCTAACCCCCCCTAGCCTTTTTAACTAGTAGCACTAGCGCTATTACTAAGAAGAATAATATATAAATCTATTTCTTATTTATAAATTCTACTACTTATTTATAAATCTTTAGTAGCTATTTATATAGTATATTATATAAAGGTGCCTAAGGAAGGTTTAGAGTTAATTTATTTAGATTCTTATTAAGGTAAATATAATAGTTAGCATAGCCTTAATATAGTAGTAGTCTTTTTACCTTTTTTTTATTAAATAAGTCTATAAAGTTTTAAAGTTTTAATAGAAGTTCTTTAGTTTTTAATAAGTCTTAGATTAGCTTTATCCCTAAGGCTAAAACTAAGTTTATTTTATAAAGACTTATTATAAGTAACTATATATTAGATTTTTTCTTTATTATATACTATATTAGTTTAGTATAGACTAAGCTAAGAATTATAATAGTTAGCTAGGCTACTTAGTAGGCATTAAGAGATGCTACCTTTAGGGCGCCCCTAGAGTATACTACTAGCTACTATATAGCTAAGTAAAGCTTAACCTTATTCTATACTAACTAAGGTATACCTAAAATATAATCCTTAGTAAGGCCTAAAATAATATAAGTAGTAATTAAAAATATTTATTTATTTATATCCCTTTAAAAGTATACTAGGTATATAATATATATACTTAATCTAAGCCTTAAATAGCTCCCTTAAATTATTATTATTATTATTATAATTATATAGGGTTAAGAAAGAGGGATTTTAGTTAGGCTAAGCTATTAAGCAGCCTTTTTACTTATAATAGTAAAACTATTATAGCTACTATTTACTTATATTATAAGGAAGGTAGTATTATTATAAAAAAGGAGAAAGAGAAATAGTAGTAATTTTATATATACCTTTATTTCTAAAAAATTCTCTTCTAAACTATCTACCCCTTAAGCTATATAGTTTTATTTATTATTAGTGCTCCCTTTACTAAGTCTTAGGCTAAGGGGTTATTTTTTTTTAAGTTTATTATAAAGGTATTTAAGTCTTTATTTTTATTTATTATAATAGCTACCTAAACCTTAATAGTATTCCCTAAAGGTAATGCTAAGAAAAGGTAATAGTAAAATTAGTAATAGAAGGGAAAGCTATAATAAAGGTATTATTTAAGCTTCTAATATTTTATATATTTCTTTAAAGATATTTATATAATGCACTACTTTCCCTTCCCTTTCTTACCCTTTAACCTATTATTTTAAATGCCTACTAAGTTAATACTAAATATTTTTATATTACTATTCTTATTCTAGCTTATACCTAATTAGTATAAAGCCTATATTTATTTCTTTAAGTAGTAGGAGTTAATATTTAAAGTAATGCTATAATAGTATTTTATAGCTTTATTATAATTTATTTAAAAAATATTATAGCTTATATAATAGTTATATATATACTTATTAAAGGCTATATAAATTTTAGTAAGCTTTACTAAGTTCTTTTAATTAATTTTACTAATAAGTGCTAGCTTTTATTTAAAGTATATATAAAAATTAGTAAAGCTTTCTATTAGCTATTAATAAAGCTAGTTAAGCTTTAAAATTATATATTTCTATTAGTATAAATTTATATATATTCTACTAAGGTATATTAAAAATTATTAAGGGTTATAGCTAAAGTTCTCTTTAAGCTTAAAAAAAGGGGTAACCTATATTTAAATATAAGGCACTAAGCTTTAGTAAATAAAAAACTACTAATTATATATACTATTAATAAAATTCTAGTCTGCTTTTAGTTTATAAGCTATAAGGCTTCTTTATACCTTAAAAAAGGATTTATTTTTATTATAAGGGCTCCCTATAAGGAGTAGTTTATATTTTATATACTTTATATTTACTATCCCTTAGGTATTACCTAAGCTTAGTATAAATTAAAAGCTATTATAAATTAGTATATTTTAAATAAGCTTTTCTAGCTATACCTCTTACTATATAACTATTTTATAGAAATAGTACACCTCCTATAAAATTATATATTAAGCCTTATTACTCTTAAAATACTTATTATTTATTTTAAAGAGTTTTAGTTTAGGTTTATAGAGAAAAAAAGTAATAAATATTATAAATTAGCTTAAAGGCTATTATAATTTAGTATTAATAAAAGATATTATTACTTTTAAAAAGAAAGGAAAGGAAGAGAGAAATCTTCTATAGTCTTCTACTTTATTTATTTATATATGCCTTAGGTAGCCCTACTTAGGGCTTATAGGGCATGCGCCTAGTAACCGTTGTTTCTCCGCAGTGTGGCCTCTTCCGCTCCTCTAAGGGTCCGAGCTTCCAGCTTAAATCTATCACAACAATATATCTAAAGTATTTTAATTAATTATATACTACTAAATTCTATAGGAATTATGCCTGACTTATAACTAAATATATAAATAAAGGGGACTCTAGGATTCGTAACTAAATCGGCCTAGACTCTATAGGGCATAACATATTACTATAATATTATATTAACTTAGCTATAGTTACTACTATATTAAAAATATTTTATATTTTATCATAAACCTTTATTATTTCTAAGTTTTTAGTACCTTTAACTAACTAATTAAAAAAGATTCTAACTATTTATAACTTTTTTTTATAGGTTTCTCTCGTGTAAGTGCTTACTTACCCCTATTATAATTTAGAATATAACGAGGAGCTTCGTTGCGTTTAGGGGTATACTATCCCTTTTAGTATTATATTTCTTTTCTCCCTATTACACTATATATATACTTAACTACTTATTTATAACTTAAGTATTCCCTCCTTATAACCTTTATTATATACCACACCTATTGTGTGAGTACCCCTATTTACATACAACATCCAGCACGTAACAATAACCTTTATAATGTACCACACCTATTATACAAGTACCCCCTATTTACGTGTGACATCCAGCACGTAACAAGTGGTGTAACCTGGTTATTCCAGGAAAAGTGTAGTCCAAGACTTCGATAATATATAGAACTTCTCCATTATAGTTATTGTGCTAGATTTTAGCTAGTGGCTTTAATTCTCAAGAGAGGTAACATGGTAGGAACTATTTATTTTCATTATAATTTCGAAAATAAGACCTAGCTTTAATGTATATTTTATACAACTCAATAGGATGTAACTCAAGTCTAAAAAATTAAAGCTAAGACTCGTGCCTAAGGAATTTTACTATATGTTCTGCTACTAGTAAATACTAATAGAACTAAACCATATGTCACTTTCCCTTTAAGCTTTAGCTGATACAGTGTTGAGCTTTTTGGCGTCTGAATTGTGCTTCAGCAGGATCGGTTCATCCTCTCCATCTTCCTTCATTCCACCTAGAATCATGGACTTCGGCGCCATTGCTTGCCATAGTTCCGGGTCAGTAAAAGCTTTGAACTTCTGATCGTGCCACTGTCCTGCGGTAATAGCGCGACCCTCCGAATCAATAAACATTGTGTCATCCTCAGCGCGTAAGAAATAAGCGATTGAATATCGATGCTCAGTAGGATCGAATGGCACAACGCGATGGATACAACTCTGAAACTTCATGCCACTGGCAAATCGCAAAGAATCGCCCACGTGTACAAATGCGCAGCCTGGTTTAGGTGCCACAAAGCCCATTTCACGCGCGCCGCAGGAACCAGGCGGGCGAATTTGTAGCCCCCATTGCTCGCTGAACAGAAGAGTGAGAGTGCTGATATCAGTGTGCTTCTGGTGGCCGATGCGATTTTCGCCAGCAAGCTCAGATGGAAGATAATGCATCATGGATAGCTTAGACGGCAAGAACGTATCAGTGGAAGAAGACGACTCATCAACTACTGCTGGGATATATCATCCTCGTCTGGTATCACAAGGTGATAGATACTTACTGTAGTTGTGGATGGTCGCTCGTTACGGTGCGAGTTTTCAAACCGCCCGGCACCAGTGAGATGGAGTCCTGTAGAGAGAGCCGACAGGATGACTTTGGTGACTGTATTGCAGCTGCCGATAGCGTTCTCAAGTATCTGCAGGTCGCCGTTGTTTTTTACTGGGGCCGGGATCTTGGGGCTGTCTCTCTGGATCTCGTCTCGAGAAACCTTGAGCATCTCGTACCCATCCTTTGTGCCAGCCGCGACACCGGTGCGGCTTCCCACAGGCTCGTACCTACACGCATGAGAAGTGTTTAGAATACAGAAGACTTTCTGCGCAAGAAATCATTAGAAGACAGACCCCAAATGAGAGGATATCAAGCCAAACTCGTTTTTGGCCTCAATAGGGCTATCAAAGAAGCGCTTCATGAGCTTAAGCGTCTCTTGCTGGTCGGCAAGCATGCGGCGGCCATCGATTCCATCGAGATTGAGGTAGAAGTAGCCGTCCTCTATACATGCATTGACTACCTTATCAACCTCGCCGGGATCCTGGGAAAGCAAGAGCCCGTAGTCGATCGTCTGCATTGACCAAACAGGCACTTTCTTGCCCATCCAATCGACACAGCTTGGAGGCTCAATGGAAGGGGCCATGATTGATTTCTGTGACTTTTAGTGAAAAGGGGGCTGGATCGATGAGGAAATGAAAAGACTACAAAGGAACGCTACTGTTGGGAATGGCCAAGTCCTCAGCTTTTATACCTGAGATCAACACTCTCCATAGATATGTACACACACACAAATATACTTGTGTTACAAATGTACATACACGTATGTACACACATAACATAGTATGTGTGATACGTAGGAACGTAGACGTGTCCTGCATAATCGAGGTCCTCAACCAACCCCGCTTCAGAGTCGCATCCCTCCCTCCCCTCTTTTTTTTTGTTTAGTAGAAGACCAAGCACCTCACCTCAATGCTCTGCCGAGACTCACACGCTTTGTATGCGGGGTCTTCAAATGCAGAATGCAACGATCGGCGGGCCACTGACTTGTCGGAGTCGAAACACTTGATGAGCAACACGTCCTGAGGTGTCATGGAGTGCTTGAAAACCCAGTGATGATTTGGATTGTGACGGACAACCCATGATTCTCCGACAAAATTATCCTCAACCATCTCGGCGCCCACAAGATCAGAATCGGCAACGGATCGAGCATCAGCCACGGCAATGGGGTCCTTTAAAATAGGCTGAATCGGTCGCCAAACATTGATGATTTGGTACCGGTGCTGGACTAGCTCGTCGGCCTCTTTGGGGTATTCCCACCGCAGCCGCCGCTCCGCTCCGTCGTACGACTGGTCGACATGGGTTCGGGTGACCGGCCCGCGATTGGCAAGGTTTTGCAAGCCAAGGTGATGCCACTGGGTTGGACCGCGACGTACTTTGTGATTGAAGACTGCGACGGCACGCGCGCCCGTAATGTCCTTGACGAGCTGTCTGCACTCTGCATAATACTCGTTTTGGATCTGGTCGTCGTTGGTGAAAGCCGTCTCGCAGCTTTGGTGGCGACAGTATTGGAATCCTTGGCAATCCAAGGTGTACTTATCCTCGTCGCCGCTAATGTCGAAAATCGAAACACTCCAGGCCTTGTATGGTCGTCTGTTGCTAATTCTTCCGCTGCCGATGAAGATGGGCGTCGGCTTGGAACCGTCACCTGGATCGTCCCAGTAGTTCAAGGTGGTTGCTACGTCGTGTTTGTGATTGAGGGGCATTTTTCCTGCTCGACGCTCTTCTGATGTGCCGTTTCAAATGGATTGACTGTGAAAAGGTCCAGGTTGATGCAGTGCGTCATTCGAAAGACGGAAACAAAGAAGGGGGCAGAATTCTTGTCGACTTGCAACGGATCTGCAGGTGGTGTCATATCTCGTAATTGCGCTATTAAATACCCTACCGGACTATGCACCTGCAGGAATTATGCCTGTCGACTTGACTTTGGTCATGCGTGTTAATGCTTTCGGCACTTGCATTTACACAGGGCGCATTACCTCACTTATCCAGTCTTTGCCGCTGCAAGGCACTTGGCCGTTGCCACAGTATTTGTATCGTACCAGACACTTACCTGTTTCGTCCTCACTTGCTTGCAGCTCAGCTGTGCCTGCGGATGTCCCTGCCATATTTTCGCCCATCCATTAAGGGAATTCTCCATGCAAACAATCACTGGTGAAGAATGGATGACGAATACGTTCTGATCCCTAGAGCTTGCGACGAACCAGAGTTGTCTACGACAAATGAGCTCTTGCGTGACATTGACTGTTATATTGAGGAGTTGAGTTCTTTACTATGGCCGTTAAACTGCTTTCTTCACGCAAACCCGGAGACTGCTTACAATGAGCACAAAGCGCACGATGTCTTGACCAATTTTTTAAAGTATCGGGGAGGCTGGCATGTCACTTGTTCGGCCTATGGCATGGAAACAGCTTGGTTGGCGGAGTTCGACAGTGGCATGCCTGGGCCCGCGGTCTCCTTCAACGCAGAAATGGGTACGTCTTTTACTTTTCTTTTTTCTTTTGATTCACCCCCAAAAATGAATTGAGTTGCATATTCCTCAGACTTTGGCCACAAGCACTACTTACATACATCGCCTAGATGCACTCCCTAATCTGGGCCATGCCTGTGGGCACAATCTGATCGCGATGGTATCACTTGCGGCGGGCCTGGCCGCTGCCGAAGTGATGTGCCGCCACCACCTACCGGGGAAAATCAAGATCATCGGTACACCAGCCGAGGAAGCCGGTGGCGGCAAGATTAGATGTTTGGAGGCGGGCGCGTATCGAGACATGGACTTGTCCCTAATCTCGCACCCAGGAATCTTGCATAACAGTCCTCTTGTTCGAACAACCGCATTCACCCATCTGAATGCTTCTTACTATGGGCGTGCCGCACATGCAGCTAACAGTCCCTGGTTGGGGATCAATGCGCTTGACGCCCTCGTTATTGCCTACAACTCCATCTCGGTCTTGCGCCAACAGACGAGACCTGACGACATCATCGGGTTGCAAATAACGAACGGCGGCAACAAGCCTAATGTCATCCACGAGCATGCAGCAGGCGTGGCTGTACTCCGCGCTGCATCCGCCGCCCGGCTTAAGCAATTGCAGCGTAAGGTCGAGGCTTGTTTCCAAGCCGGGGCTGAAGCCACGGGGGCAAGGCTTGAGATTAACGTTAAACCAGGTTATATGGATCACGTTCCAAATCGCGTTCTTGCCGCGTGCTACAGAAAACACTGGCAGGATTTACCCAACTCGCCTCAACCGCCTCTGCCGCCCCATGACCAACCCACCTGGGTCAAGGCAAGTACTGATCAAGGAAACCTGAGTTACGCTTTGCCCAGTATGAACGTCAGCTTTGCTATTCCCCCAGGCGCTGAAGCGGGACAGCCACATAGTCCCGATTTCGAGAAGGCGTCCGGGACTCGAGGTGCATTCGACAGAGCCATGCGGGTGGCGAAAGCCATGGCTGGGACAGCGCTTGATGTTTATATAATACCTGGTCTTCTGAAGCAAATACGCGAGCAATGGAAGCGTGACATGGATGAACATGGCTCCGGACCTGTGGTGTAGATAACACATCTCACACTCAGTGCATTTTATGAATAGGTCTGATGGGCTCGGATTGGCGGACAATTTTGTGTTACATCCGAGATGTGAATTTGAAGGTTGGGGAGATAGCAGAAGCCCAGGCGGAAAAAAGGCGTGAATTTCCACCAGACATGACAGATTTCAATTGACTTTCTGGAGTCTGGTCAACACATAGCTATAAATTATTTTAATGCCAGAAAGATCAGCATACGGAAAAGCATAAAACACCAAAAAGTCCAAAGGTATTCTAGCACGCCTTTGCTGTCCAGGCCCCATCTAGTCTTGATTTCTTGAGTACTATCTCCGCCAGATCCTGCAGTCGTCCGCTCGTCAAAAGCTCCAATACTTGCAAATGTGCCTGAAACTCCTTGCCAATCCAGTTGCGTAACTCGATGGCATTCAGAGAGTCCAGACCAAATGCCGTGATGGAAATCGATGTCTTCTGAGCTTCCATATCTTCCGGTGCCATCATGAGGATTGACGCTAGTTTGTGACCAAGCTCAGATGCAACCATCTCGACTGCTTCGTGCGGACTCGGTATACGTTGTAATCTCTCTGCCAGGGACATATCAGAGGAAACTGTCGTTGCACTTTCTGTGCTAGTGGCATGAGCCTTTTCTCGGATCACAGAGAATTTGCCGTCATCGACCCAGAATGGCAATGATTCCGGTGTATCGAGGTCCAAGCCGGTAATGCATTGGCCGTCACATATCTCCCCACTGATCGCTGCCTCGACAAGGGCCAATACTTCCTTTTGGGTCATTGACCTTCCAGATATGTTCTTTAGCACTTCCCTTTTTCTTGAGGTGTTGCTGGCCAGGTAGCCCACGTCTTCAACCGCTGTTAGGTTGATCGAGGTTGCGACCAGGCCTTTTTGACGACGATGATGTGCAAAGGCATCAAGAAACGTACTGGCTCCAGAGTACGCCGCTTGACCTCTATTGCCAACGATACCAGCGACTGATGAGAGGAGAATGAAAAAGTCCACCTCGTCGTTTTGCATGGCTTCGCTGAAGTGTAGCGTGCCACTAATTTTGGATCTTACCACATCATGGTAATCTTGAAACATCATTTTCTCAAAGAGAGTGTCCTATCGAGGCGTTATTAAAATCAAATTTGGGGTATTGTTTGCAATCAGGAATTGTATCTTACTCGCAGAACCATCGCCGCATGAATGACACCACGGATGGCAGGCAGTGACTGTCGTATCTTTGACAGCGTGGAAGAAACACTCTCTTCGTCGCCAATATCGCACTTCATTACATGAAAGCGTGCACCATGTGCCGGGTTTTGTTCCATCAGCTTGGTGACGGCGGCTGTAGCGCTTCCGCCCCTTGACAATAGTACAATATGACCTGCCCCTTGGCGGCTAAGCTGTCCAGCAATAGCGCATCCAATACCGCCTGTACCACCAATGATCAAATACGTCGCGTCCTTTCTTAGCGCAGCAGAAGCTCGAGGGGGGTGAGTGGCCTTGAAACATAAATCGTCATTAGACGATAAACATCGGCTTGTTTTGTTATAACAACATACCTGTAATGAAGCTGGTTGAGAATGATCAACGATGAGCTTTCCAAATGTTTTGCCACTCTGTAGCTTTCGAAGTGAGCTTTCGACTTGATCTATGGTTGTCTCTTCGATTGGATCGATAGGATGAACTGCTCTTCGTCTCAGTAGACTCATGACGTTGCCCATAATCCGACGCATGATAAGTGGCCGCTCAGCAGCAACAAGAGTCAAGTCAACGGAACTGAATGTACAGTTGGAATCGAACCTCGACATGTCAAGCCTGCTGTTTGAGGTGATATCTCTCTTCCCAATTTCAATAAAACGTCCAAAGGGGGCTATACTAGCCCATGATTCTCGCAAGAGGTCACCAGCCAACGAGTTGATGATCACATCGACACCTCTGCCGCCCGTGGCATAGCGTACCGCAGCGCCGAATTCATTGTCTCGGCTATAAAAGATGCGAGACTCCGAAATTCCATATCCGTCAACAAGAAGCTGCTTCTTATCCGCTGTGCCGACAGTGGCATAAATTTCTGCACCAACCATTTGAGCTAGCTGGATGGCAGCTTGACCAACGCCACCAGAGGCTGCGTGGATGAGAATAGACTCGCCAGCTTGTAGTTGTGCTAGTTCAATGATAGCGTAGTATGCAGTGCAATACACTACAGGGATTGAAGCTGCTACTGCAAAAGATATGTCACCCGGTATGATTACAGCACTACTAGCCAGACAACGAGCAAACGTGCCATACGCGCCCTTTGAAACGGCGCAGACGCGGTCCCCGACAGCTAGTGATGTGACATTAGAACCTATACGGGCCACAATGCCACTGCATTCGACTCCAATGTACGGACTTGAAAGCTGGCCCATGGCTATAACAACATCTTTGAAGTTGATACCGGTACAGACCACGCGAATCTCAATTTCGTTGTCAGCCAAAACGCATTCCGGATCATCAGTCCAGTAAAGCGAATCAAGAGCTCCTGCAGTGCCGACCACCATCTTTAGTCGTCTGTCAGCTTGTTGGAAGCTCTGTGTATATGTTGTCGAGGGATGTGTTCTGTGGAATACGCTCATATTAAGAGTGTCGTCTGCAATAACCCGGGGTACGAAAAGCTGGCCTTCACGCTCATAGAATTCAAAGTCTAGCCGTGCTTCATTTTTTCGAGGCTCATTGACGAATCTGAACGCAGACATAATGAGATCCGCGGTAGAAGGAGCACCAAGCCGTGACATCGGATCTATATCTATTGTAGCCAGTGGTCTCTGTGTTTCGGACCTCACAACTCTGAAGATACCTTGAGCTACATTTCTTTCTGGGTTCATTGGTGCGCTATAAGCGCCGGATGTTACCCAGAGAACCGCGGCTGAATTGAGTAAAAGGGTTTGCAGCGATGAAAAGGTCGATTTCGTCATCTTCGAGAGTATTGGATAGTCTAACTCGTCAAGGCAAATGTAGTATGACGATGATTCTGGATGAATCCGGGAAAATGAACAAATTTGCGCTTTCAAGCCGTACCGTAGTTTTGCGGCGAGCAGAAGTGAAGTCACTAACTCATCTTCTTGAGCCCTATCGGTGACCAGAACTAGTTGAACCGTGATTCTACTCAACGAGAATGCTGAAAAATATGATGACTCATGACTATTATCACCATTCGTACCATTTTTCCCGTTCGTATGCAGAGAAGATCCAGCAGGACTTGGCACTGCTTCAAATAGACTGCTCCTTTGCTCATCACTATCGTTGAAGGCATTCGTTATTTCGTTCTCCGAAGTTCCATTGGCATGTGAGTGCCCGTTTGTCATTAGTCCGTTGATCCGACTCTTGCCGTTAGTGAACGACATGCCCAAAGATGAGTCATTCTTGTGAAGGGCTTCCCATTGAAGTTTGTAGCACAGAGACCTCGGACGATAGTCCTCAATTGTGTTGTTGATTACCGGACTCATCTTAAACCCGTCCATTGTTACTACTGGTTCTTTAAGAGACTGATGCCAAACATCCACAGCGAATTCAACCGGCCCAGGGCTGAACCGGTTGACGCAGCCATGAGCAATGACTTCAACTGTTCTGCCTGGGACATTCGGGAACGACGTGCTGATTTCAATGTCTTTTATAGCAGACGGCATGAATAGATGTGGTAGTGTGCGTGATCCTGCGCCCAAAATAGGAAATGTAAATTGCAGAAGCAGGTCCATGAACGACACAGGCACTTTTGACCCTGTTTCATATCCAGAGTGCATAGACGAAGCTGTATCTAGGACCGATGCAGAACCAAAGCTGTAATCACCTTGGAGGGAGACATGGTTCGCCCTGTTGGTAAACTCTGGGCCATACTCAGCTCCGCGTTCAGCAAGCTCAGTATACATTGACTTCATAGGTACACTGACTCCGCAACGCGAGTGAGCCTTGACGCGACGGCCTTGCGCTGACTGAAACCTAGTAATGTTGACAGTATTTCTAACCAGAGAGGGAGACTTCTTTACGCAGACTAAGCCGCGACAATGGTGAAGCCAGCCTCGATTTGGGGCCCAGGAGGAGATGAAGAATTCATCCCAGTCATCAGATAGGGATCGTGTTCCCTCTGTGTACGGTCGCAGAGTAACAACAGTTTCATAAATTGTCGCACTGTCCATGATGAGAGCTTTCGATGCCTGAATCTCCCGTAGATGAAAGGAGGCCATGCGATCTGGTTGAACCTGCCGTAGCTGTGCTCGTTGGCTTGCAGCCTCCACGGCCATGCACAAATAGCCCGCCAAAGGAAACGTCACCAAAGACTGCATCCGATGATCCTTGAGCCATGGGACTTCATCAACAGAAAGCACATTGCGCCATGTCAGCTCCATGTCAGTATAACTGTGGTCCAACGTGCCAAGAATATCATGACGAGCAAACGGCTTCGAGCGGTGTTGTTTGCTAACACGCGACTCGTGCCAGTAGCTTAGGCTACACCATGGATATGGGGGAAGATCGGCGATGAAGTTCGGCTTGTGGCCGGCCTTGGTCTGATTGATCTCCTCAAATCGGATGGGATGTCCATGCATGAACAAGCTTCCGGCGAGATTGAGCAACGCGACACAGCTATTTTGATCGCGAACGAGTGTTGGGAGATATTTGACATCTCCAATAGCTTGTGAGCTAGTAGATCGCAAGGTCTGCTTTATTGGACTCTTCAAAGCAGAATGAGGCCCAATTTCAATCAATATGTCAGGCTTCTCTCGTTTGCACATGCTTTGTAAAGCCGAAGAGAAAAGCACAGGCTTGACGAGGTTGTCGACCCAATAGGATGAACCCAATTCTTCAGAGTCGTTGTATCTGCCAAAAAGAGATGAATAAAATGCCACATTGGATTTGCAGGCCTGTGGTTTCATGGTCTTGATTGCATCCGAGTAGTCTTTTGCAACAAGTCTCATGTGGGGAGAGTGATATGCCACATCAACTCGTAACTTGCGATTGAAGATGTCATGCCGCTGGAGGTCCGCGGAAAGTTGGTCAATTTCTGCTTCGTCCCCTGAGACTGTGGTAGATTCCGGAGAGTTTTGACATGCTGCTGCCAATCCATATAGCCCCAGAAGCTTGATTCGTTGTTGAATGTCTTTTGCGTCACATCCTACAGCTAGCATGGCTCCCTTGAGCCCAGAGTGGCGTGTTCTTAGCAATACAGCCATTTGACCCCGGTGGTAGGACGCCGACATCGCATCAACTAGGGATATCGCACCACCAGCATATGCTGCAACAATCTCTCCACTAGAGTGGCCAATAACCACGTTTGGTATCACTCCCCAGGATGATAAAAGGTCGGTCATGGCGATCTGAACGGCTGTGCAGCATGGCTGTGAGAGATATGCCAGACCAATTTTTGACTCCTCCTTGGCCTTGAAAAGCTCATCAAGAAGCGAAAAATCAGCACCCAGTCTCTCAAGACAATGTGCCGCGGCGTGGATGCTTCTAGCAAATACTGGATAAGTATCCATTAGTTCACGTCCCATCTGAGCCCATTGAGCACCCTGGCCAGTGTAGACAAATGCCACTTTAGGGGTACTTGAGGGAGCTCGTTTTGGCAAACTTGCCACGCCATTGAGAGACCTAGCCAGCTCGTTGCTGGATGAAGCTATGATAGCTATCCTCCAAGCGAATTGCGATCTTCTTTCACCTAAAGTGTAGGCAATGTCGTTGACGATACGCTTTTCAAAGATTTCCGGATGTTGTTCTAGATAAATACTGAGATTTGAGGCCATCTTCTTTACAGATTCCTCGTTGTTGGCGCATAAAATGAACAGCTTTGGGTGATCTTTGGTCCTGGTCGGGAGATGAGCCAGTGATGGTGGAAACTTCTCCAGTACAGCGTGCGCGTTTGATCCACCAAAGCCGAAGTTATTGACACTGATGAACTTTTTGTCCTTTGGCCATGGACGAAGAGTGACCGGCACCTTCATGTGCCATTCTTCTAGAGGGATGGCCTCGTTGGCCTTTTCGAAGTGGACGTTGGGTAAAATGAAACCCTTCTCAAGCATGAGACACGCTTTGATGATGGATACGATGCCACTCGCGTTTTCCAAGTGCCCTACGTTGGACTTGACTGAGCCAATGTACAGAGGTGATCGCTTTGTGCGGTCGTGGCCAAACACTCGATGCAAGGCAGCGGCTTCGACTGGGTCACCAACTTTCGTACCCGTCCCGTGGGCTTCGACAAAGCCTGTGTCTCGCGGAGAGATGGCCGCTCGTTCGTAAACTTGACGGATCAATGCCTCTTGTGCTTCGCCACTTGGAGTCGAAAGACCTTATCCTCAGTTAGCGGGGCCAGTTGAGGGAAAGAGGTGCGTATGTTATACGAACCAACAGTTCTGCCATCTTGGTTAGTGCCAGTGTTGGACACGATACAGCGAATTTTGTCGTTGTCCTTTAGAGCTTGGTCAAGGGGCTTCAGCACAAGACAGCCCACGCCTTCGCCTCGAGCGAAGCCGGACTTCGCACGGTGGTCAAACGAGTACGTCTTTCCGTCGTTGTTAAATACTCTAATGCACCTGCCATCAGCTCAAAAGGGCGGGATAAATGGAATGCGATGCAGAACTCACCCTAGCATGGACATAGAAACCATGTCATCTGGTTGTAAATGTAGGCTGCAGCTAGCCACAATTGCTGAATCAATTTCACCAGAGCGGAGGCTTTGCACTGCAGCATGCAAGGCGTACAAGCTAGACGAGCAAGCAGTGTCTATTGACAGGGAAGGGCCCCGGAAGTTGAAATAGTGAGAAATTCTAGCTGCTTGTATAGATTGATGATTGCCGGTTGAATTGAACAGCGGAACTTGATTCAGGTCTCGAAGGTTGCCCATCAGGTAGTCTGAGGATGTTGCTCCTACAAACACCCCCATGCTTGCACCAGAAACAGTCTCCTTGCGAATACCAGCGCTCTCAAGCGCTTCGTAAGTGCATTCAAGCAATAGCCTTTGTTGTGGGTCCATGGCGATAGCTTCCTGCTCCGTGATGTTAAAGAATGGCGCGTCGAACTGTGACAAATCCTGGTTCATGAAGTAGCCATGTTTTGTATTAAAACAGCCTCTTTTCTGTGGATTCGGATGATAATACGCGTCCGTGGCGAATCTACTTTCGGGTATAGGGCCCCAACCATCCCGAGAACGAGAAATCATGGTCCAAAGGTCTTCGGGTGTTGACACGCCGCCTGACAGGCGGCATGATATGCCCACGATGGCGATTTGTTTCGATGCCGACATTATAGCGTTTTCAAAACGATTTTTTCATTCAAGTATTTGTTGTGAAATGAGGCAAGAAAATTTCAATCATACGCCAGGCAGCTAGTGAGAAATGATGGCAATCCCTCCATATTGCGAAAGCAATGGTCTTTTGGATGAAGTGTTACATACTTCCGGGGGCCAAAAACATGACAACCTCTGTCATCCATTTCTTCCGTCTTGATCAGGGGACAGTGTTTCGTCCGATTTGACGTCAACAAGCACACGTCAGTCTTGTGGTACAACAAGTCCTGACCCCTGGAGATCAGAACCAACTGCTGCAATCCTTTCTTATTCTGTTGTTTCGCTCTAGGCGCTTCACATGTGATCATAAGTCAACTTCGATACATAGCCACCGGGGCTTCTTTGTGCTGGGGATTGAAAGACAAATTGAGTACGTCATTCTTTTCGCGATTATAAAACATAGTGAGACCCGAACGTCCACTTGCCTATTCTGTCAGATCATCAGCATGGTTATTGGCCCATGTTGCTGTCTCATGTGAACGGTCTATGGATGAAACGGGTTAGCAAGGAAAATCTCAGGCCATCAAGTCGCTGACAGCCTAATCGCTGATCATGACGCCCATCCGATCCATGTCTAGCAGACGATATTCGTCTGATTATGCCAGGCTGGGTATCTTACTCGTCCGGGTACATTTCCGGCACCAGTTTCTGCTGTTGGGCTGCTAGATTTGGCTAGCCCATGATGCAGGTGCGGAAAATTCCACCGGGCCATTTACAGATGCGCAGTTCGTTTTCTCTCGTTGCCTAGAGGAGCTTGACCCTATGAGCTCCGTCCTGTGCATGATCTATTTCGGTCGTCAATAACCAGAATTTATGTTTTAATAGCCCGACATACCCATAGCTATCATTTCGTGCAGGAGATATTGTCGTATCATAGTATGCGCAACACCAATTAACATTCATCATGACCATTCTGTGTCTCCATGGCGCCTACGGCAGCGCATCGGTAAGTTTGACGCTGAAAATTTTCTTTACTCAATTGCTGATCAACTTCCCAGCATTTTGAAGCTCAATTGCGCCCATTCATAGATGCGGTAGAAAGAACAAGTCCAACGCGATTCAAATGGATCAACGGCGGCCATCCTGTAATGCCACCTGCTGGATTTGACGACTACTTTGGTCCGGGGCCCCTATATAGATTTATCGACTTCGATGGTGTCAGTGAGCTTGATGATATTACTTCAAAGCTCCGAGAAATTCCTCAAGGACTCACTGCTGAAGATGCTATGCGAAGACTAATCGGGAATAAACAATCATTTCACGCGTCTTCAGTACGAAACACGTTGAATAGCTTGATTGGGGTTCTGGATCTGGATTCCAGTATTACTGTAAGATTTAAGCAAGTGTTGATGTTCAATGAAAGCTATAATCCTCACGGGATTCTTATAGGGAATACTTGGATACTCTGAAGGAGCCACCGTGGCTGCCAGCTTAATTCTGGAAGAGAAACATCGGTCTGAGGAGAATGGACGGCCGCGGCGCATCAAGGTTCGAATTCCAAGATCAACTCTCGTTTCACCACCATTTATTGATTATAAATACTTATATATATTCTTTCCGTCGAAGAACGCAGTGTTTCTTGCTGGCTGGCCGCCAGTGCGTCTTTCAGATGATACTGTCGAGTGTCTCCTTGCCGATGAGTGCGACAATATCATTGATATTCCAACTTGCCATGTGGTTGGCTGCAACGATCCTTATATCAATGGAGCAATGGCTTTATTCGGCATGTGTGACGAAGATTCTGCTGTCTTATTCGACCATGGAAAGGGTCACACAGTACCTCGTGATCCAAAGACCCTGCAGGAGCTAGTGTCCGTGGTCAATGAAATGTGGACACCTCGTGGGACAATGGTGTGAAACGAGAGTTCGCAGAATGGAGCAGGAAACTATACCATACGGGCAACAGTGATGTTCGGTCATAATCTGAGATACTGAAAAGGTGGTGTAGTGAGTAGTTCGGCTCAAATCTCTTTGTGATACACCCTATTGTTTGTCCTATCTGTTTATAGACAAAGTTCACAATTTTTGCCTGTCAATCGTCGAATGGACAAAGGGTCTCCGCTCACGGACAAGCGGTAGGAAAAACATGCGACTAGTGTATTGAAAATCTCAATTTCAACGGTATAATCCTACTTTTGGTGGCTGTGAGGTCTCCGCCGTTATATCCAATGCACGCTTGCTGGTCCCCTCGTCACGTCCCGCCGCGCTGTTGGCATTAGTTCCCATCCGACTTGACGTCTACCCTAGCTACAAAATCTTCCTTTATTGCTCGAAAAGATGTGATTTACTTCAATCGGGCGGCCTCTGCTTCATTCTACTGACCTAGTCAACTCCAAGATGCCGACGTGGCCATATTGTACCTCGCACGAGCAACCAAAACCTGTTTTGGGACTATTTCACGAAATGGATTGTTTACGAGCAGAACTCCAGTTATTCCGTTGAAAAAAGCCGAGTGTACTACTTTATCTTTTCGAGACCGGCCGAGCGGCCGGAGTGGATCGACAGTAACAGACTCATGCGGTTCAAAAAGATATACTACCGATCGTCCAAGAGATGTCTTTCCGAGAAACTCAGAGAAATCCGTACTAGATAATCAGAATATTCTTGGACCTTGGACTGCTCGCTAATCATTTCTCGTTCTGTGTTAGTTCGTGTTCAATAATTCATAAAATCACTACTCCAGGCTAGAAGAGCATAATCACCTGGTTTTCCTAACAGTAACTGGTGTTCGTGAAAGCGTTGACTGCGCAATTCAACGACGCCAATTTGTGACAACATGTGGCATGATGAAGCTTGCCTCACATGTGAAATACCTGGTGAAAAGGGCCACATGGGCAGATTAGACTGGACCCCTGTCGGCATTTGTCACCATATCCGCCGTTACGTCGCTTTTCAGAGTAAAGTCACAATTTATGGGAATAATCCAGTCAATGTGGCGCCATATATCCGTCGGGTTTTAACTTTATTCTCGGTTTGGGTCTCGGGCACTGTGACGAACCTCACGCATAGGCACTTCTGGGCAAGACAGGGTCAGGGCGCTTTCCACGCGATCGTCATGAGACAGGGGAAAGAAAGACTATTTTGTCCCATTCCTTTCAAGATTTCCATTGTGTGGCGCTTTCCTATTATGGCCATCTCTAGTAACATGATTTCACATTAGAGTGCAGAGTTGAAGTGCATGCTTTTTCCGACGCCGTGCTTCATGGTGAACCTTGATATGCTTCTCTAGATCCCGTGTCTCATAGTTTCCAAACCTGATATTAAGCCACTTCAATTTATTCGAACTCAGTGTGTTGCCTTCATCAATAAGAATTCTTTTCTGGTTGAGTTTTGTAAATCAAGCTCCCTTGACCTTGTTCTGCGTGGGGCATCATCTTCAGAATTTGCTGGCTTACTTGCCGGGTTTGCAGACTATGAAACATCGGCACGGATGTTGAGAACTTGTTTAGTCTGTGAATTGGGTGTCCAACGTCACATCAGGTCGCTGAGCACAGGTGATTTCGAGACAAGGCCGATGGCCGCCTGGCGACTACAAGTTGTACCTCTTCCAGCTTGATCTGCGTATTGACAATGGCCTCGGTAAAGCAAGAACCGAGACATTTGCTATGATGGGCATTCGTAAAAACGATGCTATGGCTCAGAGTCAATCGCACATCTGAGTATGCATTGAATTTACGATGCAGCTATCTGGAGAAAGGTTTAATTCATCTACATATTACATTATTTGGTATATAAGGTCAAGTCCCACCAGTTTCTAACTAGTTTCAACACTCTTCATCAACCCGTCATCATTCGCTCTTGCATTTGAACAATCTCCTTGCATCGCCTTCGATCGTTTATAAAACAATTCGTCAATTTTCTCAGCTTGTATCTCATCATGAGGGTTACCACTGTTCTTCTTTGGCTTGCCTCTCGGGCGATGGCTAGCCGTTCGTTGTCCCTGGCTGAACGGGATCTCGGCACCGTCTCTGGCGTCTTGCAAAATGTCCAGTCCGATATTCAGAATGTGGATTCCGCAGTCAAGGCTGGAGGCACTGATCCCGAGCCCTTGCTGAAGGCCTCCAACGCCCTCGTCAAAACTCTCAAAGACTCCAAGACCAAGGTGGATGGCAGCAACGACCTTGGCCTCACCGACGCTGTGAAGTTGACACAACCCGTGCAAGACACGACAAAGAGCGCGCAAGATCTCGTAGACAACCTCAAGGCTATGAGAGGCACCATCGAGAAGCTCGGGTACTGCGATGCTGTTCGCACTCAGACCTCCAGTATCAACGACGGGTCGCAGGCCTTGATCAAGTCGGTCATCAGCAAAGTTCCGGAGGAAGCTCAGGATATTGCCGCTCAACTCTCGGCTGGTCTGGTCAAGGTTCTGGAACAGGTCCAAGAGGATTTCTCCGCACAGAACTGCAAGAACAGCGCCGGGGCCGCAAAGCCATCTGGCAACGACCAGCCCACCTCTTCGCCTACAGCAGCCGGCTCTTCCACTCCTGCCGCGTCCTCACCATACGGCACCAGCACCAGCACCAGCACCAGCAGCAATGCCGCAGAGACCACTGCTGCCCCCATATCGTGCTCTTGCTGCCCCGCCGCCACCGGCACTGGCGGCATGACCATGAGCCCCTCCAGTACCAACTCGCCCCCTGTCCCGGCAGGAGCCGCCCGTGCCGCCTTCGCCCCCGCTGGAGCCCTAGCTTTAGCACTTGCCGCTCTCGTCATGTAAAAGCACTTGATCATTGAATATCCATGTACCAGCCGGACTTGCTGTCTACGGATGCTCATGCATGCGTACATATATACATTCATACCTACACATGCCAGACTTGACATACATATGCATGTACATACGAGACGAGCATATCAAATACCGAGATACCTACTCGCTGCCGTATTCATTTTAGGCCCATCACATGCGCGCGCTATGACCTTTCTCTTGGCAATTTCACATGTACTTATGCTTATGCAAGTCGAAGGGGGGGGGGAGGGGGGGGGGAACCAATTAATCAAGAACTAATTACAATATAACTACTTATAGCGGCTTGTCTCCCAATCATTTTTTCATAGTGGCCACGTCCAAATCAAAGTCAGCTTTACGCAAAATAAATTAAAGTGCCAGCTCAACACCGCTTATCGGGCCCCAAGTCACAGGCTGCGCTTACCTTAATTTTCCCCTCCCATAAGACACTGGAAAAGTTGCTCGTGATGACTCTCGATTTTGCCAGGTTTAGCATTTTGTTTTGCCCCATCATAGTGACATGAATTCGTCACGACACGGAGTCTTAGTGCTGAAAGACCTACGCTATGTTTCAAATCTCTAGATACTAGAATATCACGCAGATTGGGAGTGCCAAGTCCGAGAGCCGCCATCGCATTTGACGCAAATCAAATGTGACTAGGAGCTAGAATAGAAGTGTTCACGATAAATGATTCTTTGTATTAGGAGCAGTTTCATTACTCAATGGAGCTCTTAGCTCTGGGTTCCAATGTAAGAGGCCCGGCGGTCTCTTCTTGTTATGTAGAACGTAATTCCGGGCCGGGGGGGGGGGGGGGGGGGGGGTACAAGGTTCCAGAGTAATTCCTCAATCTGCAGCATAAATCTTTCATGTCCAAATAATTGGGTGTTGCCTACATATGCATTTGTCTTATATTACAGTTCTCCATGTTTGTTGATGGTTGCGGGTATAGAGTCATTTACTGCAAGTCGACAAGCGATTCTTCATCGCTGGTTTGAACCCCTCAGTAGCAGAAAACCTCTCACTATGGTACGACTACTTGAAACCATCCTCCAAACGGCCAGCATTGAATGTGTGCGTGTGATGGCGCTTATTTGTTTTAAACCTTACATAAAGTTCCTATCAATACAGAGTGCAAATAATGGACAGTCAAGCGTAGAAACGAAAGAGGCCCAGAGGACAGAGTCATAATAGCTGGAAGGTGCGGCGCATCTTGCATCTCGTCTAGTTGGTTCGACGCGAAGACTTTCATGAATGATTGACGCAATTGTTCTCCGAAAATGCATGTTTTGCGCTGTCGATAGCGTCCAGGATGGGTTGTGCCATGACTTTTCCAATGCCTTGCATGAAGTGGGGAATCTTGGCCATGGTATGATGGACCAAGTTCTTGCTGCTGGTATCGATTTCGTCGATCTCGCCGCGGACGGCATCGCAAAGTCCTTGCGATTCGATCTGTTTTTCTTTCTCCACCAAGTCGTCTACCAATGTCTGTGCGTGCGTCTTTAAGGTTTGCAGAGGCCCGATGAGCATCAGGGCATCCATCAGGTTTAGTGGCGCGCTTTCCTCTACGGTATGGGAACCGTCCTTGAGTTGTTCAACAAGTTTTTGGGATGCATTCAAGGTTTCTGTCGGATCCGTTGTCCAGCTCTGGACACCATTGTCGAGGTCGTCGATAGCTGATTGGACCTCGTCAAGAACATCGCTGATGTTACTTCCATCTCGTGGGACAACCAGGGAGTATGCCCCTGAAATAGCAGTAAGGACAAGAATTGGGTTGGCGAACTTCATTCTGAGGGATAATGGTGTGTTTGGCTTTTTTTTTTTGACTTAATGAACTGGTATAACGCAGTGGTGGTGCAATTTGAATGAGTCGAATGTGGTGTCTAGATGCTCCTGAAATATATACCTATTCGTCTCTTTATATATCTGTTACTCACATCCACATGTTCCATAGTCATAAGCTCATGAGACATGAAGCCAGGCGGATTAAAACCTGGGTATTATCAGCCTGCTTGTGGGCTCACCGTGCTCACCGTGCCGTGCAAGCATAGAGGCAACTTCGCAACAGGGCAAGACAAATTTCCCATGGTTTTCTCGGCCGACAAACTCCTCGGCGTCATGCGCTTGGTACTGTTTTTGCCCGGACCTGTATTTCCATCGTCTGAACACATGTGTCATCAGGCGCCGCAACACGTCCCATGTGATATGGACAAGGATATGTCTGAGACCGTGGGCCCCTGGGATTGAAACGAAGTCCACGCAGATTCTTTGAATTTCTTGGGCATCATTACCACAGTGTGTCGTAGGTAATCCCGAATATTTTCGCCGGAAATCGCGTACCCCGCTGTGATGCCTTGTGAAAAATTCCCTCTCTTTAGATAATATGCATAACTTATGAAATCTATTCAGTGATTGTGCGATAGATTTCCACGTCAATTCTAACAGTGAGTTGGACTCTAACCCCATCATCAGGCACTCAAACCTCTATACTCGACATCGTCAACGAAGATTGGCTATAGGAAGAAGTGATATATTATTATTGCAACAGGCGAATGCCAGATGGCTTCACATCAAACCCGTTATGCACGCGGATCCATCTAGAAGTCAATTCATCCGCTCTGCATTACTCTTCACGGTTTCACAAGAGTTCACTTATTGGCCCTCAATGACAGCCAGCAGACTTGAACTTTGACTTTGTTAAGGCTCCGGTGGGAGCCTCACTGGCTTTTGCGCAAATCGTAAAATCTATCTTTAGGCCACGTTACTTGGAAGTCTTCTATCTCAGCAGATCAAAGCTTGAGTCAGCTATAGTGTATTTAATATCTAGTATCTTGCGCTACAGTGGCCATCGCCTTGGTCTTTTCGCGGCCACGTGGAGCATGTGTGCACGATGGTTAGTAGCTTTTCTCAATTTTGAGTGCTAGATCTAGTACCAGAAATGCGATTTATGCATGAGTTCCGACTATATTGGGTTCCTCTAGACCAATCCCGATAGAAAGTATCTCTTTAACTATTAATAACGCCTTTGGTGAATATTCTCACGACTCATGCGATTATGATGGACACGTTTTGCAGGGAACGGGCTCATGTTTATTCAATGCTAATTTAAAGAATTTTTATCAGTTGGCTTGGTAGGACAGCAATCGTCGCAAAACAAGTCAGTAGGGTTTCGTACTTAGCCCTGGACCACATCTACAGATTCATTCAATACTATCCTGCTCAGAAGGGGGTAAATGCTTAGCCATGGGATTCCTGAACAAAAAAAAAGTTGCGTTTCTTGTTATCACATCCTAAACTAATCATAAAGTAATTGCCTCCAAATTTCGTATGCGTCGCTCGTAGGTCGAAATTTTATGTCCTGCAAATTGCAGATATAATTCACACGGGTGACTGGACCCTTTGCCGGGTAATCAGTCACAGTATTTGCCATGTAGACAATTATACTCCATCTGCAAATGACAAGCCGCCAGCTTCTACATCAACGGCCATGGAGTGCTTTAAACCACAAACTTCGAATAAACGCACAGGGGTCAAATCCTTTGGCGTACCAACAATACCCTTTGTTTTCAGTAGCGTTAGAGTCTCTTTGATTGCGCGGTAGGCAGGAGCAAGACAGGCGAAAGAGAAAATCATGATTCTAAAACCCATTTGCCGAGCTTCGTCCACTGTAATTGTCGGGCTGGCGCCATTCTCGACACTATTCAGTAGCAACGGCCACGGTGCGAGGTCTTTCACCGCCTGTGCGGCTTGCTCCTTGGACTTGAAGCCTTCGAGAAGACCGACATCAGCGCCGAGATCTCGAGCTGTGCGGAGCCGCTCAATGCATTCGTCATAGCCCAACGATTGCAAGGCATCAGTTCGGGCGATCAGAACAAAGTCAGAGCGCATGCGGACACGTGCTGCATGAGCAGCGCGAATACGCGAGTAGTACTCTTCACGAGGTACGACTTTCTTCCCAGAAAGATGGCCGCATCGTTTTGTGAGCACTTGGTCCTCGAGATGAGCGCCAGCAACGCCAGCACGGATGTACTGCTCAACGGTCCTGGCGGCCATGATAGGACCTGGTTTAACACATCAGCGGCGAAAAAAGAAGTAGTCTTTATGTGATGAACAACGCACCTCCGTAGCCAGTGTCCATGTCCGCAATCAATGGAGGCCCGAATGGGTCCAAATTTGCAATCATATCAGCGTTTTCGCGCATCTCGTGAAGTTGAGCGATGGCTAGGTCGGGTTGTCCGAGGCGAGAAGCTGTAGTGCCAGCACCAGTCTGTCGCGATTATTTCAGTCAGTCTCTGGTTCAATGATACTACGGAACCCTTTGGCCGAAATGCGAACTCACCATGTACATGGCGTCGAATCCGAGCTCAATAGCTGTACGTGCTGACAGGCCATCATAAACACCAGGACAAACAATAAGCTCATTCGTTTCCAGAAGCATTTTTCGCAGCTTGGTAGCACCTGAAACGGGCTCTTGCACCTCGGCAGAGATGTAACTGAGAGGTAGATAATTCGAGGCAGTACTATCGGCGTCCGACAAACGGTCATGGCGTCCGGATACATCACCCATATCGCGGTCAAGGAGACCGTCCAGCGTCACAGCCTTTTCAATAACGCTTGGGAACATGTTGAAAGTGTGATGGTAGGATACGGATTTGGAGTAAATCGGTATTGATTCTGTGGATGCGAATGAAAGTAGATACTAGCGGTTGAGTGAGTTGATTCGAAAGCCAAGTGAGCAGTATCTTCATTCAGCGGACAGAACGGGGGTTTATATAGATCCAGTGAGTAGAATACTTTCGAGTTTGTCAAACTTTTGTAATATGCTCACGGAGAAGTCCAGTCACCCGTCATCCTGCTCACGGAACAAACAAGCAATCTCCGGACAGATCTGGTGCCTCGGATTACGACAGGGCAGCATATCATTGAGAACCGACATTATAGAATTGTCATCATGTACCTCAGCCGACTGCATGCGCGCGTCTCAGCACAAGGATACGACGGTCTCTCTTCGACTTCTTCTTCTCCTCCTTCTTCTCCTCCTCCTTCTCCTCCTCCTCAATACGGAGTAGCGGAACTGCGATGCAACGCCGCTAGCAAGTAAGCGTATAAGATAGAGTTGCCACGTGCCGCGTCCCAAGTTTGTCGACGTCCGTCGTGACTTGATGGCTAATAGACCTCATAGCCTATTTACTCCGAATACTCTGGGGCTTGCCAAGGATGTAGAACCACTGATCAAGGTTGGCACTTTTGACGCAGCCCACCGGGGAAGTTATCATCTAAAACTTCGTCTAGTGAAATCGCATCAGCAGATCTCGGAAGGACTTGTACGTGCTAGTGCGAGACCCTGGCTGGTAAGACGCGCGGGAGAGAGGCTCTTTACTCCGTTTTTCATTGCTTATTCGCCGCGCCTTTCCTCATCTGTAGCCAAGGGACTGCTGCCAAGAGTTGCAAGAACCACCTGTTTATCTCCGCGTTAACTTCATTTGCCAAGTCCACTTGCCAAGTGTCACGATCGTTCCAGGTCAAGCACGGAATGTTGCATTGAACCATAATTCGCAAATATACTGTCCATTGAACCTCCCAGTTTCGGCCACCCCATGGCTTCACACCAATATTCTTCTCGAACTGGACGTGAAGTCAGGTTGTGACGCTGGACAGCTCGACCGATCGTGTCAGGACAGTAACGACAACAAAATCTTGGGCCGGACTTTGGGAGCAACGTTGCCAACGTCGCTAAATGACCTCATTTGTGACCAATCGACTTGCAGACTGAGAATATTGCGGGACGCAGTCGACCCGCTCTGCAGTCAAGTATAGATGTTGTTGGGTGATTTGCCAATCATGTTTTGTCTGCGAAGGGGTGAATCACGACGCGATGCGACCCGACAAGTGCTTCTTTTCGGGGTAAAAGGGTCGCTACAGTTATCACTCTGCTTCAAGTGCTGACGCTTCATCAACCATCTTGGCATTAACAAGTAGATGATAGGGGAGGAATGCAAAAGTGTCATGTCTCACATAAGCATTGTCGGGGACGGAGTTATGTGCTATTCATTGCCGGCTCGGATCGGGGGGTTGGGTAACTTGTGTCTCTCTAGTGGTTAAAAAACAGAAAAGAAAAAGCATAAAAAAAAAACTCTATTATTATCAACACGCGACCCCTTACCAAGTAACCCGGCTGTCTGATGAAGCCGCGCCAAGGCCCAAGACCAACTTGCCCCATTGCGACCTGGCTCCGCAACAAGCGGATCTCTATGGCAGTCCCACCCGTCTCAAGCATTGGTTGAATGCTCCCTTGTCAAATTACTCCGATCGCCTCCGCTCTTCTGGGAAGACAGGAAGCGCGGAAGAAACACTGGAACACACCTCAAAAAAAGACATAACTGTCCTCCGGACCGCGAGCGCTCATGAATGAAACCTCGACTCCTTCACAACCCGTGACCTCTAATCTCGCTCAGATGAAGAACCCATCAGACAAGGACGGCGTCGTCCCTTCTGACTCGGAGACCGAACGGCCGAGCAAAAGTGCGAGTGTCTGGGACAGGTTCTCTGAACATGTTGATCTTGAACGCGCTTACATTCCGTTGCTTGCTTGTTGCTTCGTGTCGGGCTTGACAGATGGAACTATTTACAATGGTGAGTACCCTTATACATGACTTGACGCACGGTTGGATGGCGCTTAGGTCTAACTGTACTTGGCTCACAGCATACGGCACATTCGTTTCTATGCAAACTGGTACGCACCTGAAATCCGATGCTGGCTCACCAATAGGTTTGACAACCCGACGAACGACTTATATCTGGTTCTAGGCAACACCATATTCGTCGCTCTCGGAACTTCTGGCTACAACAACAAACCGTACGGGTGGGCTCGCTCGCTTTGCTCCATCGCCCTTTTTGTCCTTGGCTCCTTTGTCTTCTCTCGCATCTCCCTGTGGTTGGATGGCCGGCGTCGCGGCATTTTAATGTTGTCATTTTTTCTGCAGTCCCTCATGGTTACATTAGCGGCTGCCATCATTCAGGGGGGTGTCATCGATGGCTCGTATCCATCGAGAAGGCCCATCACAGCTGTTGATTTCAAGGAGCTCATCATCATTGCATTGCTGAGCTTCCAGGCGGCTGGCCAAATAGTGGTCAGCCGGACCTTGAAGGTCGGCGAAGTACCTACCGTCGTGGTCACGAGCATGCTCTGTGATCTCATGTCTGACCCTGCACTTTTTCTTGTCGGCAAAAACGACAAGCGTAACCGACGCTTTGTCGCCTTTGTTCTGACTCTCTTGGGCGCTATCTCTGGTGGCTGGATCTCCAAAACGGCAGGCGCCGTCGATCCCTCTCTTTGGACAGTAGCGGGCATCAAACTTTCTATCGCATGTTGTTGGTATTTCTGGAAGTCGGAGCCTGATTCTGTGGTTTGAGAAAATAGAAACAATGGCAAGCGTCATACCGAGGGATGCGTGCTTTGTGCTTTTTTTCTCTTTCTTTCCATGAGTGTACGGCTTCTGTAGCCGTCTGTTCTTCCGGAAAGACTGATATCCGTTGATCGGAGCTCTCGTGTCTTCTATGGCACGAGCAGGAAGTCACCATTAGCGTCGAGCGGTCAACAAACGTTTTAGAATACCAGCGTCATGATACAGCGGATGTGTTCCACACGTGTATACATCGAAGGCGTCCTTTTTACATTATAGAATCCCAATGGAAAGGAAAGTCTCTGTCTCCAGTCAGCTTGCTTCGGGTTCATGAAACCTGCATGTGCCCGCCTCACAAGCAGCTCACTTAGTCGTATGTGGCAAGTTCAAATGGAAAGAATTGAAGCTTTGGGTTATCTGATTCCGTACTTGAGCAGTTGTAGTACAAAGTCGAGTGTGTGTGGAAGGGTAGTGATATGATTTGCCAAGGGCTGCGACCCCGCCCCTTTGCACCTTAAGCTTAAATTGCAACCACACGTGTGACATGGTAAAAAGGTTGGCATGTTGCCATTCGCAGGTTCGATGCCCACGTCGCTTACTTTCATTGGTTTCTGGGTTCACAATTCTTGGCACAACATCGCGAGACTGGGTCGAAAGGTACGTATACATCAACTTGGATGGGAGCCAAGACCAACCTGGAAAAGTCGCTGCTGCAATGTCGTGGCCCACAGATAACACGTGTAGTGTTGAACGCGCTCATCATGTCTCGCCGGTGCAGATATGACTCGTGATGTCATGTTGGAGGAGGCGTCTGCACTCGCGGGATTCTGAATTTTCAGCGTTTCCGCTGCGAGGTATATATGCTTACGGATTCCTCCGAGTCTTTTTGGACTGCCATTAGCAGCAATAGTCCTTCGCTCTGTCAGCATAGAGTTAGCATTAGCCTGCCAAAAATCGCGTTTACATTTGCGATTTTTATCTGACGGGTATGGTGGAATATCGGACCTCTTTCGCTCGTTGTTCTTTTATTCTGTTTCAACTGATGCTAGATATCTGTATACAATTCCTATTCGTCGGGTCATTGGGTTCTTGATCGATTCTTTGCATTCTTAGATTGTGTTAAAATCAAGAACTTGAGCACTGCAGTGGGCGTGAAGAATTAAGGTAGAAAGAATGTTGTTGGCGCGCCCACACAGGCAGTAGAGGTCACGTCGTGGATGCGCCTATGCAAGGTCGTCGCGCTATGGCCCCTGTCTTGCGTGTGTTCGTGTTTTTGTACATGTCAGATTGTGCTTCTTACTTAATGCAAGTATTTGCTTTTTTCAAGCAATTTTGAGCCTGCTACAGGTATTTTGGCGGCCCCTGCTAGCGCGCTAAAGCTCACGAATGGTGTTTATCAGAGTTTTGGACAGAATTCCATAAATCTCCATGGGATTTTAGGCCTCCTTTGTGTCTCTTGCAGGCCTGATAAGGTTTGTCGAATTTTCGTGGGTCGGACTCTAGACTAATGAAATATTAGGTGGAAAGCTACTAAAAAAAGCTCTTAAAGGGTGTTTTTTTTTTTTTGGATTAAAAAAAAAAACCATGCTAAGCGGTAAATGATCCTAGTAAGACTTCTCAAGAGTCTGATAAGCTGTTGAAAAAGAGTACCTAATCACGTAGCAAAAAAAAAAATTTTCAAACTACATAATGGAAGAGGTACCCACTCACATCTTTTGCATATAGGGGTACCTACAGGTTTTTTTTTCATACACAGCCTTCATCAATCGCCGTCTTCAATCGCGGCTTTTCACGCGGCCTTTTTCTCTAGGTTACGTCTTCCATTTGGGCCAAGTTGCTGCTGCGCGTTCAACACACTGTTGCTGCGTGTTTACGTACTCGTTGAAGACTCCACTTGCTGCGGCTTGGTCTGCGAAATGCAATATTTTTTCCCGGCATTTTTTCCCTGTCCGGCTGGTTAGCTCAGTTGGCTGATCAATCGAATAAAGCCGAATACGCGAGAAACAAAATTCCTCCCATTGTATATGATATGAACGTCAACTTCTGCGATCCGTTTGAACCGCATCAGTGTTGCCGCGAAGCGGGTAGCTAGCTACAGGGTAAGGGTATTTGGGGCACGTGAATTCAACGAACATAAACGTAGCTTGTTTGCCCTTCGAGGACGATTCAAGTGCTCCGAAGTGGAGAGACGATGTGACGCGACGTGACGCTACGTAACTAATCAGCAGGCAGAACTTTTATCAAACATGGATGTTGCAACCGTCACTAATGTCTGACCGCGAACTCGAAGGAAATTTCTGAAGATTGCGATATGAATGTCCATCTTCAGCCCCACCGGACCGAACCGGCCTTTTTTCCGACGCTCCCGAATTGTTCTGTGTCTTTCCCCATCAGTTGTTCCAGCCCCCCGGCAGATCGATCGGATGATCACAAGAGCCTACCCTTTGTCCAAACATGTACGAATTGTTTGTTTCCTCGCATCTCGCACTCTCTGCATGCAAGAGTGTGTGGTCACTCCGACTCAGCGCATTAGCGGGTTGCTTGTTGAGGGTTGAGGCGTCTAATGGAATCGCCACAAGAACGAAGCCCCACGAATTACGCACCCAGCCTTGGGCTCGCTGTCCTGCCCATCATTTGATCCTATCGTCGAATTTCGCCATGTCTTGTGAGGGCGAGACGGTTTCACTGTTGCGCCAACCGGCAAGGCTTTGAGTCTAGCATCCCATTCGACCACCTTAAAGGCAGTTGAGGTCGACCACGATTTGACTGCACATGTCGACTGTGCTGTAAACAGAATCCGGTCTGATCTGGTGCGAGCTGGCACGCTAAGCGTTATTTGGCGGAGTCGCTGAAAACGCCCCTGTAACGGCGTCGAGTTGTCGACAAGTTACAACGGAGTACATAGGGCGCATCAAGTCTTGGGTCAATCACTCGTGACCAAGCGAAAAAGCCACCGAGCGACTCTCACGGACTGCGTTATCGAGTCATTGCTGGCAAGCCCGACCCGATGGATGCTATGCTTCGACGTCTCTCAGAGTCACTCTCCGTCGCGAACAAATCTCTTCTCGGTCGCTTGCGTAACGCGCTCGCTGCGTTGGTCATCACGAGAAGCTCAGCAATAGCCCAGACCATCAGTTCATCGATCGCTTCAGCTAGGCAAAGGTTTTAATACAGTAAAGAGCGAGGAATGACACACGAGACGAACTCTGCGTCCCTGACCACCCGCCACCCCGACCCAGTCGAATAATGCTTGACGATAATTGATCAACCAGCCGCCATAGGCGAAGCTTCTTTCGAGTCCACAGTTGGCCCAGCAAGATGCGGATATCTATCAGAGAACAGTTGGCGGCGCTCGTACTTTTTGCAGTGCTATTGGCCTTGGCCATCGTGTCTGTTCCAACATGGATCTATGTTCAAAACTTTGTGACTGGAGTCGAGTCCGACGGCCTTTCCCTAACTGCATCTCTAAAAGCTTCCAGGATTGATTCCGCACTCAACTTGCTTGTGACCATCAGCCAAACGATATCGACCCGCATCCTTCTTCAACAGGCATATGTCGACTTTTACAACAACAATGCGACCGAGCCCTTTGCTGCCGCTCGAATCGATTTGGAGAGCGCCATGAGCGCAAATCTTCTCACTGGCTTACTCCAGGCCCGACTATACTCTAGAAATCAGACCGGCGCAAATCCCGGCGGCCTACTCAACGTCACCGGCGATGGTGTAGGATCACGAGCGCAAAACATCCCTCTGCCTTATTCGACCCCTAATGGCTCAAGGGTGAATTTGAGCGACACAGAATTCGGATACCCGGCTTCACTATATCCAAACGTGTCTTACGAAGACCTTGGCTACCCCAACCCTTATGAACAATCTACCCCAGCCGTTGGCGCAAATGCATTTCCAGGAATTAGAATAAGTGATCATGGTGGGCTTCTTCTTGGGCCATTAATGATCAACGAGTCTTTTGCTCTGATGTCATTGACAATTCCCGTTCGATCGCTTACCATTGAAAACTTCATTCTGGGCTACATGACGTTGATCGTGTCGGCTGGGTCTCTAATTGACGTTCAGACCTCACGTGAAGGCATGGGCTCAACAGGCATGGTTTTGCTCATTGGCCCTGGGAGCCCTTCCAATCATTTCACACAGGCATTGATCCCTCCGAACACCACATATCAGTCGGCCGAGGGTTCCTTGAGCAACTCCGAGTTTCGCTTTGTATTACCACCAATCCCGCTCTCAGAACAGACCGACCGACACTTGAATAGGGACTTTGGGGAGGGAAATTACAGCCGGGGGTTTACATTCCTACAATACTCGGGCGTGTCTGATGTATTTGATGGGTACAATCATCAACCAAATAACGCCAGAGCCTTGTTGTCAACAAGGAACGAGCAGGGGGTGTCGGTGGCTATTGGAGTGGCTCGTCTCCAATCTAAGCTTGTTGACTGGGCGGTAGTCGTGGAGAAAGCCAGAAGCGAGGCGTACGCGCCAATTGTGACGTTGCGTAAAATCCTCTTGGCTTGTGCATTTGGGACGGCCGGGCTTGCTCTGCTTCTCGCCTTTCCCTGTGCACATCTCAGTGTTCGGCCCATACGACGACTCAAAACGGCCACGGAAAATTCCATCAATCCGCCAGGATACGAGGAACCTTATGACGACCATGATGAACTCTCCCCTCGTTCCGGCGGAACATCGTCCTCGGCTTCCATCAAAGGATTCCTCGCCAGTATTCGCCGGCGTTTCATGAAGCGAAGACGAGCAATGACACAAGACGAGATCGACAATCATCGCCGCATATTTAAGATTCCCGGGCGAGTGGACGAGCGAAAGCACTTTATTACTGATGAGCTGACTGAGCTTACTGGCGTGTACAATGAGATGACAGACGAGTTGGTGAAGCAATACACCTCGTTGGACCAAAAGGTGGCGGAAAGGACTCGTCAATTGGAAATAAGCAAAAAGGCTGCCGAAGCTGCAAATGAAAGCAAAACACTCTTCATTGCAAATATTTCTCACGAACTCAAGACACCACTGAACGGAATTATGGGGATATGTGCCGTTTGTATGGAGGATGATGATGTTTTGCGCATACAGCATTCCCTCAAAACTCTGTACAGATCAGGTATGGTACGACTTGCTCTCATCGATACAATTCCCATTCTTCAACTGACTTGAAATAGGAGAATTACTCCTGCATCTTCTCGAGGACCTGTTGAGTTTCTCCAAGAATCAAATCAGTCAACAAGTCAGACTAGAAGACAGGGAGTTTCGACTGGGTGAGATACGGTCACAGGTCCTCTCTATTTTTGACAAGCAAGTCCGAGAGAGTGACATCACATTCGACGTCAATTTTGCCGGTTTTGTTGGTGATCAGTCAGCCGATTGTACGGACCCAGACAGTGTGAGGAAGAATTTACCGGCCATGGGCCCACCAGGCATGGGCCGATTGCGAGATGTCTATCTTTGGGGAGATCAGCATAGGATCTTGCAAGTCATCATCAACCTCGTCAGCAACAGCTTAAAGTTCACGCCTGCGGGCGGCAAAGTGCAGCTCACCATACGATGTATTGGCGGGATCGAGCAGAAGAACGAAGAAGACAAGTCGTCCAAGCACAGTTCCTTGCGAGCAGGACGCCCTCGGCACAGAGTAAGCTCAGTATCACCACGGTCTTCCATATCAAAGGCTACGACAACGGTGTCAGCAAGTAGGGAGGGGGCGGCGAATCGAAAAATGTCCAAGGTCAACCCTCACATGCATGTTCGAGAGCGTTCAGCAACACCACCTCGGGTGAATGCCGTACAATATCTTTTCGAGTTTCAGGTCAAGGACACCGGGAGAGGCATACCCAAAGAGATGCAGAAAAGGATATTTGAGCCATTTGTCCAAGTTGATTCCAGCCTCAGCAAGAAGTTTGGCGGTACAGGCCTTGGTTTGAGTATCTGCTCCCAGCTCGCCAAACTCATGGATGGATCCATTAGCTGCACAAGTACTGAAGGCGTGGGCTCGACATTCTCACTACAGATACCTCTGAGACATGTCAAAGATCGTGTACCGAGCACCTCTTCGAGCAGCACTCAATCTAGAGCACCAAGTCCTGCTTCTGCCAACGGTGGATCCCATCGCAACTCACTTAGCAGTGTTTTTGTTCAGGAGCCAGAGTCTGGAAAGGACATATCTACGATGCCAAAAGACAACCAGCCTCGCTTGGTCGGGCTTAGTACCCCTTTCTTTGCGCCGAGTCCTACACTTTCGCCAACCAATGGAGACCGAAAAAATGCCGCAATTCAAAAGATTAAAGCCGGAAAGGGGGGCCGCGTCGAGCTACGTGTCCTCGTGGCCGATGACAACTCAACTAATGTTGAAGTTGTCAGTAGAATGCTCAAACTCGAAAAGGTACACAACGTTACGATTGCAAAGGATGGTCAAGAAGCATACGACTTGGTGAAAGCGAATATGGTGGAGAACCGGCCCTTCGATCTCATTTTTATGGATGTTCAGATGCCGAACCTGGATGGGCTACAATCCACGCGAATGATTCGTCAGATGGGCTATGCAGCCCCGATTGTTGCCTTGACCGCATTCTCTGAGGAGAGCAATATCAAGGAATGCATGGAGTCTGGGATGAATGAGTTTCTTAGTAAGCCCATTCGGCGACCAGCACTGAAAAGGGTACTCACCAAGTTTGCTACGATACCAGAAGAGTCGGAACTGCATGCGTAGCCGACTTGGCCCCTTGGAAAACTGGGAATCGGAACTCCTCTTCCTCTTAAACAACCTCCCGGATCCCACTTGTTCCACCACCGCCATCAAGATATGGAAGATTTCAAAACTCTATATGGGTGCATCTGATAGCTACGTCAGATATAGCGTTTCAGTGTGTAATGACGAAATTTCATACACCAATTGCTTGGCGAGAATGGCCGTGATTTGGAGCTTCACCTGTTTGGCTTGGCCGCTCGGGGAACAAGACAAGAGGCAAAAAGTGTGGACTCTGCCGCAGCGCAGGCAAAGAGTGAGGGTTAAGCCTTGACCACAATAGGTTGTCGTTATTGAGGATGCGGCTTGTGCACGAAGTGCGAATTCGTCATACGGAAGAACTCTTCATTACGCATGGAATGCCAGAACCGGGTCTCAGAGATGTGGAAGCCCTGCATGCCCTACATAGGAAAGCATATTGGAGAAAACAAAACGAAGAGCATAATCTAGTGCTACCCGACCTGTGGTGCGGCTCCGAGAGAATACTCGCCAGATTGCAACCATGTCGGCCCATGGATCTGACCGGCAGGATGACATGGCCGCCGTTCTGGGCTTCAGGCACCGAATTGATCACATAATGCGTCGAGGTATGGCTATGCGATCCGCCGAGAACGCTGAGTTTTGCGACTACTCCATCGGGCAAACGAAGCAGAAAATGCATATTGTTATTATGCGGCACAACGCTGCCGCCTGCAAGACAGAGGAACAACCACATACTCTGAGACGAGAGTGATAGCGGATTCATCCCTTACTCGGAAGTCAGCTGGACAGGGCCCTGACAAAATTTCGGCCATCATCTACCGTTTAGACCAGCTCTTCAACCATTGAGGTATCAGACGAGTCGCGTCTTTCTCACCATTGCGCGAAACCGGGCGCAAGTACCTCTCCAGAATTTCGAGATGGATGGGTGCCGCTCGGACAAACTTCCGCATACACAAGAAGGGGGCTAAATTGCTCAACGACGAAAAAAAAAAAAGAAAAAAAGAGGCACAATTCTCGTACAAGTATTGTGTCGGCCCAAAAACCAACCCCAAAAGACGATTTTTAGTCCGCTTGGAGCCATCGGATACTTGCAAGCAGATGGGTAACAGACTAGGTTGGTAGGGATAATAAAAGGAGAAAAGGGGATATAAAAGGAGACAAAGGTATAAAAAAACCGGATAACTCATTACAGGTTCCTAGAATGCCCAAGTCCCCAATATAGGACCAATCGTCAGTTGGCTGCCAGTTGCCAGCAGCTATCAAAGGTCGGCTGCCAGTTAGCAACAGTTGTTAGTTTCAAAATTCAAGCAAATATATCAACAAATATCATCATTTCTAGACCTGCAACCTAGCTTACAACTGTAACCTAGGGAGGTTGAATTTGAAGATTCAAGTGTGGCTAGATGAAGGATCTCAATCGATCAGATAGGAAAATAGCAGCGTACTCAATAAAGGGTACGCATCTCGTTTTTGACCATTTGGTCTTACCGACTGATTGCTTTTCTTTGAGGTACGCAGGTGTTGACCATCTACGTTCCTAGGTACATACCTAGATACATACATATGTATTATGAGTATGTACATGTGCTTTATGTAAGTACCCTAAGACAAAGGAACCAGGACTGACAGAACTGAACGGTGACTATGTCTCGTATTCCTTGGGAGCCCAGACTACGACAGCTCTGTACCAGCCCATATCGAATCGACGGCTCAGTGGAGCAGCCTCGAGTATATCAAGTATATGCAATTAGCTACCTATTCAGAGCATATCCGATGGGTAGTTGGAGGTGGGAGGTGTAGTATGGCATTCTCGGCAGAAAAATGGCTATTCCAGTGCCTTGTAGTCTTCGCACAAATATTTGGCAATCAGTCCACTAGGCTTAACTAACAGCTAACTCCGTCAGAAAGCCAACATTAAATGTGCCGTCGTGTTGAGATGTTCGAATGGCATATTAAATGATGCAATTATCCTGTCGCAATCGTTTTTCTCACCCAAACGCCATCTGACGCAGCCATGCACACCAGCTTTTCCGGTCCAAGGTTAGTGTTCCCATCGGGGTGCGCATTTCTCCCTTGTGCATCTGTTTAGCCACAGACAGATAGTACTTGAACTTGCATAAGGAAAGATTCCCATTTCTCGAAATACTTGTTAAGCTCTGATTCTATCACATAAACATGCTGTTCAGACAAAACAGCATTCCCATATTATCCGCCGCAACAAGCCGCCTCTCATGCCGCCAAGGAACAAGGCAGACCGACCTGATCCTGTAGGCCAAAGAGAAGTCTCGAATTGGAAGTCATATATGAGCCCAACATCAATGCGTGATCAGAATTCACAGAATGACTTCGTCGCCGGTTCAGGTGCACGGCAAATCTCCGACGACGATGCAGGCCCAGATTCAGAACCTGGTAGATATAAGCTTGGTTGCGTCTGGGATGTAATCCTGTGGTTTGTAGCCAGTGCAGAAACAAGAATTGCTGTGTAAAATCCACTGATTGCCGCCTCACGTCCATCTGTGAAGTGGTAACCACCCCGCCAGTCCCAACCCCTTCCCCAGCAAAGAAACCAGATGAAATGAAATCAAAATAAAGATAGCAGCAGAAGGTTTCGCAGTTAACCCTGGTCGATGCATGTCAACAGCGGCGTCATTGTGGCAATTCCACGGGTCTCCAGTCGCCCATCCCAAGGCGATGAGATCGACGCTCTCGCACAACTTCTCCATCAATCCGACGCCCACCGACGCACCAACACCAGGGACATTCATTGAAGACTATTCGCGGTCCGTAATGCCGACGCTCGTTTATTCGCACAACGACGACCGGCGACCGCGACCACTCTACTCCGCGCTCGCAGCAGGGTGAATGGGCGTCGAGGTCAATGGTTGGCGCTCGCCCGACAAGACGGATCTACTCGTCGGCCCCTGATACTTCTCATGGACGTAAAAGGAAACCCGACCCAATTCTGGCCACTTGTGCACAAGCAACTACAGCCTGTTCAGGAGTGCGGCTACCTCTCCGAGGTCAAATACAACATCACTGCATCTCCCTACGCCTCCGTATCCCAGCCCGTGTTCAAGGTTCAGACGCGGACTTATCACATTCGTTGGAACAGGCAACCTCGGCAAGTCCAACGTGACCAGCACTGGCTGCGACGGACGGTCTCGTCTCTCCCGCTACGGCGACAGCTTCGTCGACGCACCGCTCGAATCCCTCACCAACGCTTCCAGGTGCCGCGCAGAGTCGCTTCCTTGTCCTTCCTCTCGCCAAGCATTACATCGCATCCTCTTCGTTTCTGCACCACGTCAGATCCTTTCTCACCTCCCTCACTGACCGTCAGCACGGAACGGTTCGCACATCCCCCCAGGCCGCTGGGGCTAGGAACCCGGCCTTGGCCCATCTCATGGCGCGATCACATATGGAAGGCGTTGGCGGAGGAGGAAGCTGGACTTTGAAACGCCGATGACACCCGAAGCGCGACGAGCTTGGACTGGAACAGAGCGTCGAGCTTGTCTGGATGGATGTCTCGTTTGTCTACGTATTTGTGGTCTCGCTGACCTTCTTGCACCATCGGTCTGGCAAGAATAGCATGAGGTCGTCGATAGCGATGATGGGGAGCGAGGATAGAGCATGAGTTGAAGATCACAAAATGAGGCGACTGTTCAACCCTTCCTTTTTTCCCCTCGCATTCTCCATTTTTGGCAGGCAACACCTACCTGACAAACAGAACAAGCCGGACTTCTGGCTCAACGTCTAATCTGTGCTCTTGTGTATTGAGGCTGTTGTGTTTTTTTTTTTTCTCCGTCGAAACGATTGGTCTATTTGCATGGCTTCGTGATGATGTCGTTTTGAACGGTGCTCAATGTAACAGTACCCAGGAATCAACGTAAATCGTGCTTTCATCATGCTAACTGGCATCGGACTTAGCCGAGAAGCTATTGCTTGGTGTAACATTCGAGCCGGCATTCGATCCTTCTTCTGTCACAGTTTAAGGTCACGCCGCCCCAGTGCTGCCTGAAGCCTTATCGATTTCGAGGTCTGGAGGCCACTTCGGCTGACACTATGTACAGAGGCTCGGACATCAGCTGCCCGTTCTGGCACTGCTCCCTCATGTGTCTGTAGCACCAGTGACCGCTTCAGGCAGGCAGTTTGGCATTCGTGGAGCCGGAGCTGACACTTTTCCGTTACGCTGACAATAGCTCACTAAGACGTATCTGTTTGAGGATTCATATGTAAAAGACGTCGTTCATGCTGGGATTGCTCTCACATATTACTGGGTTCTGGGTTTCACCTGCCGAATGAAGGCTGAATGCATCTCACAGCCCAACTGATTGTGCCACCCACGATCACGCTTGGCCACGACACGACACCTTCTGCTTAAATGTCCCACCAATCATCTAGACCAATGCTCATCCTACGCTTGCCACTCAAGATATAAATATCAGCTTCTTTCCACTCAATGGCCGTGGCTTCCTACATACCCAGCTGAGGTTTGGTGGGTTACCGCACATCACATCTTCAGTCTGACTCCTGGCGGCCAAGAGAAAAAGCAAACACAAAAGAAAGTAAAAAAACGAAAACAAAATGACCGCCCTTCTTCGATCCTCGGCAGCTCTTACTGCACTCGTCGGTGTGGCCATCGCAAGTTCTCAGAGCTGTCCTGTAGATATTCCTCTTTCATGCCACAACCAGACGATTGTAGAAAATACCTGCTGCTTCATCCCCTCTGGACAGCTCCTCCAAACTCAATTCTGGGATAGCCAGCCCGCTGCCGGCCCACCAGGTATGCATGAATCGGGAAAATACAGGGAAAGTACGTTCCAGATACTAATTTCATCCATCTGACACAGATTCTTGGACTATTCACGGCTTGTGGCCTGACAACTGCGACGGCTCTTATCCTAAGCAGTGCGACGTCTCCAGGGCGTACACCGATATCGGAGACATCCTTTCATCAGCAGGTGCCACAGAAACTCTAGAGTACATGAAAGAGTTCTGGAAAGACTACAAAGGTGACGACGAGACGTTCTGGCAGCATGAATGGGGCAAACACGGCACGTGCATCAGCTCTCTTAGCCCGACGTGCTACAGTGACTACCAGTCGAAAGAGGAGGCGGTCGACTTCTTCAAGAAAACAGTCGAGCTATTCAAGACGCTGCCGACGTATAGGTGGCTCGCGGACGCTGGTATAACTCCGTCGTCGAGCAAGTATTACAGCCTGAGCAAGATCCAGAGTGTGCTTTCGGAGCAGCACGGGGCCGAGGTTACTCTGGGTTGCAAGGGCAAAGCATTGAACGAGGTTTGGTACCACTATAATGTCCGAGGATCGCTTCAAACCGGCCAGTTTGTACCATCCGAGCCTGATGGAACCAAGGGAAGATGTCCAGCCAAGGTTCTTTACAAGCCCAAAGTCAACCTGTTCGAGAGGCTATGACGACGTCGGGAGAAAGGATCAAAATCTCGAATCGTTGCTCGAGAATATTGTGCATTAGAAGACCACAGTGTAGCCAACATTTGAATAGAAAAACGCTTTTACGCGGAATGCTCTGCACGGTGGCTCGCAGTGACAACTGGCCCCGATTCTGTTTGCCGTATTCAATGATTGCACCAGAAAGTGACCGCTGAAAATTCTGCAACCCCTCGGTTCCTCACGCATCCATTGACCGAACGCTAAGTGACATTCATTAGGTTCATAATCAGAAGACGTCCGAAAAAAAAGATTATTGGAAAGAAAAAGGAGGGGCTCTCATAAAAGACTTGATCCTGGCTGCGTCTCGTTTGGCTCTTTTAGCATCCTAGCGATCTTCCCTCCGGAAACACCCTGTGATAAGTTTAGAGTCGAACGGAGACAGTACAAAAAGATATTTTTGATGTTTGAGGGATTTGGGATGAGATGCAGGTAAGAACAACGCAAAAAAAGATTTCAAGTGATCTCCGGTACAGGGAATCGAACCCTGGGCTGCTCGGTGAGAGCGAGCGATGTTAGCCACTACACCATACCGGATGTGATCTGCTGATGTAAGCGCTTAGTCTTATTTGCAAATATGTAAGGGTCTAACATGTCACATTGCCACGTGCACCGTCCGTATCGCACCTTGCCTCCAACCATATTCTGCCATTCAGCCGTTCGCTCCTGCAAGATGAAATCGCCAAGGAATTTCCCAGCACTAAAAAAGGGGAAACGCCAAAAAAATCTGCCGAAACTTACTGAGATATGGCCATGACGCAAGAGCCCCCCGAACGACTCGCAGATGGGGAGCTGTACTTGCGTCGGTGGCAAGTCTCGGACGCGGACGCGCTCGAGGCCGCAGCAAGCAGTTCCATCGCCGAGCTTTCACTCTGGATGCCCTGGGCTGTCAAAGGCTACAGTGGGATAGATGCGCAGAAGTTTTTGGAATTCACAACAAAGTCGTGGGAGGCCGGAGACCAGTATGACTATGCCGTCATCATCGATGGCCAGCCCAGTGGCTCATGCGGGTTGATGAGGCCATCGCGCGAAAAGACAGATGCCTTTGAAATCGGCTACTGGCTTGCCACGAATGTAACTGGTCGTGGATGGGCGACGCGAGCTGCGGCGCTACTGGTCAAGGTCGCGCGTGAGCTGGGTGCGAAGCAAGTCCGAATCGTACACGCGCAACTCAATATCCGAAGCTCCAAGATACCCCTGAGGCTGGGCTTCACTTGTGCCGGCACGCATTCTATGGTACTTAGGGGCAGTGAGGAGAGGACACAGTGCGTACTCTGGGAGCTGGCCCTTGCTCAACAAACATGAGCACTGAATGCACGATAGCCAAGGAGCCGCCGCACAGAACGAGAGTCACCAAAATGCTTTCGGGTCACTGGTATCCCATCCTGTGGCCCTATTCAGACTCTCACTGCCAAGACAATAAGTCAACCAGTAGCTAGCGGCTTTGCCCTCATCATACCCTCAGGATAAGGCAACTAGTCCCGGTGTGGTCGTATGGAAGAGTGTCGGGCTGTATCCCCTTGCCATCTATGGCCAGTATGAAGTTTAGTCAAAGAGAATAAAACCAGAAAGTCGCGCCCTTGTGCTCTCCTCTGATGAAAGTAAGAGAGGTGATTGGCGATGACATTGCTGGAATGGACATGAAAAAAAGAAGTCTTTTCTTCAAGGCGCACAAGAATGAGCATGACAGTCATGCAAAGCTCGAATAGCAAAGAGAATACACAACTTGATCAAATGATGACGCAAAAGCCTGAGTACATACACCCTATCGCGATCAGTCGATACAAGCACGTTGTTTCATCATCCACAGGCCACCCTACACTTCAGCAGCAACACAGTTGCGCCATGCCTTTGCGTTGACCTCTTGACATCGCTGAAACCGTCATTCTTATCCCTGTTATCGACTCGCATGAGCTTGGCCCTAATAGGGTTGTTGAGTTGTCTATCATCTATCCATCTATCATGTTGGCTCTATTTTCGATTCAAGGTAACGTCCACCAATGTTCATACAATTCCTCCAGCTTTACATCGCCCGGCTTTTGGAGATAAGACGTCATATCAGAATGCGGATCCACCTCTTTGCTGGTTTTGCCGTTACCAAAGTACCATGCAAACCTATTCCCGCCATGTCCCAGGTATTCGTACTCAAAGTCTTCCCATCTGGGCTCTTTTCGCACAGCGCTCAGATGTGCCGCACTACCGGGCCAGATGCCATGAACACGCCCTCCTGGTGTCCCACCGTTATACCACGAACTACACTTGTCCGAAAGCACCGTCGTTGCGAAGAAGGCGTCGCAGTATTCGACAAAGTCGTCGGCGGCCTTGGTTGTCGCATCCATCGACTTGATCCCCTCCCGAGAAACCTTGCGCAGGATCTTGGCGAAGTACGTCACCTGCGATTCCACAGCATGGGGAACCGTTCCGGACGGTCCCGTGCCGTGTGGTCCATGCAGGAACAAGAAGTTTGGGAAGCCTGGGGCTGCAACCCCAAGATACGTGTATGGGAAGCCATGATGCCCGTCTGCCCCCCAGAGATCATTCAAGCTTTTGCCATGGGCGACAATAGGAAATGAAGGAATCAGATCCTGTCGCGACCCAGTAGCACAGATGACGGCGTCCACAGCTCGATGTGTCCCATCTTCCGTCTCAATTCCCGTTTCGGTAAACCGGCGGATCTTGCTCCGAATATAATCTACATTGTCCTGGGATATCGCCTCCAGGTATCCTGGCCCAGGGGTCAAACGTCGGCAATTCGGAGAAAAGTCTGGCAACAAATGCTCGAGCAACTCTGGCTTTGAGGCCAGCCGCTGGGCCATGACCTTGGTAAAACTGGCCCTCAGTTCCGAGTTATCAGAACTTCCCCTGAAGAAGGCGTCAAACCGTCGCCAGTACTTATCCTCCAATGATTTCCGGAACACCAGATATGCCTCCTCGCTATCAATGGCCCTCTGCTCCCCGTCAGGTATCGGCTGAGCCTCGAGCGTCCTGTCATCGCCAGCCCAGCTCGTAGCAATCCACGTCTTGCTCCGCGCATAGTGGTCGAGTCGCGAAACTTTGCTCTGCAGATTGGCCACGACTTGAATCCCACTTGCTCCATTGCCAATGACAGCCACTGCCTTGCCAGATGGGTCAAACGAAGGATCCCAGTTGGAGGCGTGCCGCAAGTGACCCTTGTAGTCCGACAGGCCCTCATACTCGGGCAACTTCCAGTCGTTGAAAAGTCCCGTGGCCGAAATGACAAAGTCGAATGTCGCCGTAGATGTCGATCCCGTCTGCTCGTTCACCACTTCTAAGCTCCACGTACCAGTGGAAGCATCCCAGATGGCAGAGCAAACGCGGTGACAGAACTTGGCGAACTTGTACACGTCGTACTGGCGCGCCACCGACTGCCAGTAGTCTCTGATTTCTGCACCCGGCGCAAACTTGTCAGACCAGTCTTTCTTCGGTGCAAAGGTGGATTGATACACATGTGACGGTATGTCACAACGCACACCAGGATACACATTTTCCAGCCAAGTGCCACCCTAATACCTTTTTGCGTTAGAATAGTACATCAACTCAACCCAAAAGGAGAAAGGCTCAACCCTACAAGGTCATTGTTCTTTTCGAAAATCTCCAATTGAATGCCTGGAACTTTGGCCGGCAGCAAGATACCGGCGAGAATTCCGGCCAAGCCGCCTCCGATGACTGCGACTCTCAGGGTTCGAGGCTCGTCAATAAACCTGTTCACGAGAGACACGTGGCAGTTGTCATATGAGAAGCCAGATGTTTTCTTGGAGCTCGCTGCCGAGGGTGGCTTTTTCCCGGTGGACAAACTCTCGAGAGGGTGTGGTGGTGTCACTGCCGGTTGGGCGCCATTTGTCGTGTGACTCGGATGGGCAAGGGACGTTTCAACCTCGGCAGTGGCCATTGTGATTGTATCTCAGGGGCGGCGGCGCTTGTCTGGGCCGTTTTTCTCGGACTTGGCGTCATAAGAGTGCTACTTATGTATGTCGACTGGGCATATTGACGGCTTCCCTCAATCCAGTCGTGCGGATGAGCCGTTTGCATGTCGCCATGAAAGCACGTAACGACACCCCACCATCGCACCATCACGTCTCCCGCATTTGGGGTGGTCTACGGGCCAGACCAGACCAGACCAGACCAGTCTGAGCGCAAGCCTTTCGCAACATGGCCGCCGCGGGCCCCAGAAATAATGTCATTGCCTAGGATGACGGCATCGTCGGTGATCACTGATGGGCCTCCCTTTCTCGCCGACGCTGGCGCTGGTGTTGGTGCTGCCTGGACCCTGGTGCCAAATTGAACATCAGCTTCCAGGCGTCCATGGAATCCCAACTAACCGCGAATGGCCTTATCCTTGGGGTTCCGACACGACCCGACGCGACACGACACCACACTGGGCACTCGAGCTGAATTCAAACTTGGTAAGAAACCTCTGCCAAGGTCAAGATTGGATGGACGTTTTGCTTCTGCTTGGGTACTAAGGTAGTTGCGCATGCGGTGGCAAGTGGCAAGTGGCAAGTGGAAGGATCGGTGGAGCCTGTGTGAATCGTGGAAACGTCACGTGCGCATCGCCACGGATTCAGCAGTCAGGTCCAATGTTCGGAAATACATAAACCCACAGCACAACTCGTGCACAAAAGAGCTGAAGCAACGGATGAGGTTCGTTCGCTCTTATTGGTCCGTCTGCATCTCTTTTAAAGACATATGACGAGCCTCCGCACTTCCGCGTTCGGCCGCCTTCTCTCTTCTCTCCCCTGTGCTTTGCTCCTTGCATCTCACCTCGCATCTCACAATGAAACGAATATTCCGGATTTTCAATCGGCCTCGAGCCTCCTTAATTTCTCAAGCGTCAGTGGCTTCTCTCTCTGTGCTTGTAAGCAGCCGAAAAGGCCTCATTTCCATTCCAGTCCGGTCCTTCGAAGATGGCCTCGCCCGTTCAAGGGGAAGACAAGATGCGACTGTTTGATCGATTTTGTGCGCACCCTGCTTCGTTAGCTGTCTGAGCAGAGGCCCACTGCAGAGGAAACAGGCACATCTCCATCTTCCCATGGAGGCATAGAGGCATACTTTGCCGCAATGGGGGGGGGCTAACAAGACATTGTACTCTCATCACCGCCGTGTCATCACACTCGTGCTGATACTGCGGAAAGTCTTGTTCAAGACCATACAACAGTTCCAGTGAGCTACGTATCCAGTATCAGTCAGCTCTCATGATAGCGACGCGACAAGCCGGCTTTCAAAACGGCGGTTTCCCCTCACCGAACGTGAGCTACAGAGACATATTGCCACACCTTCGTCCAAGCCCAAACCTAGACGGTGCCCGTCGCACAGTATCTACCAAATAAGTCATAAACTTCCAACACAATAGGATCTCATGACCAGCAGATTTATCCTCTCGTCCCACCAACCACCCCTTCAACAACCAGCAAAAAGCAAGGACAGCTCAGGCGTCGCGCCACTGGATGGTATCGATATTACGAGCTCGTAATACCCAAATATGCAAAATTACAATATCGGCCCAGAAGCCTTTCATGTTCTCCATGTATTCGAATGTCGTTTCCCCAGATTGTACCCCAGGCTATTACCCCATCTGCTATCCTCTTCGTCGTTTTCGTACCACCTGTCACGCTATTTTTACTTCGAACTGCGCCACTGGGGTCGCTTGCCAACAATGCCATTCAACATCAAATACTTAGCCTCATCATGTTATTGCGACCTAGCTTAATCTGCTGATCTCCCGCCCAGGATTGGTAAGGTTGCAGAACAGCGGGATGTTTGGTTCAGCGTCATCTTGACACCAACGTTTGAGACACTTCAGTCTATAGACGTCAAAACTGCCTCATAGAACCAGCTTGTTGCTGTTTTGTCTTGAACTTGGACTGCCTGTCACTTGTTCTTTTTTTTTTTTTTTGTTTATTCATCTTCCTTGTCACTTATTCATTGTTTTATCCCTCCCCCCCCCCCCCCCCCCCCCC